>PVKA01029689.1:0-27990 GCA_004027165.1 Ctenomys sociabilis
CTGATTCCAAAACCAGGGAAAGGTACAACCAAAAAGGAGGAGAACAGGCCAATCTCCCTCATGAACATTGATGCAAAAATACTCAGTAAAATCCTAGCAAATAGAATACAGCAAATCAACAAGAAGATCATACACCATTAGAGGTAGATTCATCCCAGGGATGCAAGGATGGTTCAATATTCAAAAATCTATAAATGTAATACACTATATTAATAGGCTGAAATCTAAAAATTACATGATCATCTCAATTAATGCAGAGAAATCTTTTGACAAAGTCCAACACTCATTCACGTTCAAAGTCCTACAGAAAATTGGAATAGATGGACTCTAATTTAACTTGTAAAAGCTATCTGTGACAACCCAAAAGCAAATATAATTCTAAAAGGAGGAAAACTGAAATCTTTTACTCTTAAATCATGTACAAGACAGGGATGTCCTCTATCACCCCTCCTATTCAATATAGTCTTGGAAACATTAGCAACAGCCATTAGAAAACAGGGAGAAATAAAGGGAATAAGAATAGGTAAAGAAGAAGTTAAATTATCACTATTTGCAGATGACATGATACTTTACTTGGAAGACCCCAAAAATTCCATGAAGAAACTACTAGAACTGATATGGAACTTCAGTAGCATAGCAGGATACAAAGTTAGTACTCAAAAGTCAATAGCATTCCTCTACACAGATAACAGGCATACTGAAAGGGAAACAATAAAAACAATACCTTTTACAATAGCACCTTGAAATTCACTTAACCAGAGAAGTCAAAGAACTTTTCACGGAAAATTAAAACACCCTAAGAAAAGAGATTATAGAGGATTTCAGAAAGTGGAAAGATAAATCATGCTCCTGGATAGGAAGAACCAACATCGTGAAGATGGCCATACTCCCTAAAGTGCTGTACAGATTTAATGCAATCCCTATCAAACAGCCACCAACATTCCTCTCAGACATAGAGAAATATTTCCCAAAATTTATTTGGAACCAAAAACGACCTAGAACAGCAAAGGCAATCTTGGCCAATAAAGACAAGGCAGGAGGCATCACAATTCCTGACTTGAAATTATACTACAA
The DNA here is from genome assembly GCA_004027165.1 of Ctenomys sociabilis. Taxonomy (NCBI): domain Eukaryota; kingdom Metazoa; phylum Chordata; class Mammalia; order Rodentia; family Ctenomyidae; genus Ctenomys; species Ctenomys sociabilis. Next base: position 1,075 of record PVKA01029689.1, read on the forward strand.
AGCCACTGTGACAAAATCAACATGGTATTGGCAACGAAATAGACCTGAGCATCAATGGAATAGATGACACAGAGGCATCTATGAACACACTCAGCCACCTGATCTTCAACAAGGGGCTAAACATACTCATTGGAAGAAAGATAGCCTCTTTAACAAATGGTGCTGGAAAACCTGACTTTCTGCATGCTGAAACTAAAACTTGACCCAGCACTACCACCCTGCACTAACCTAAAGTCAAACTGGATTAAAGATCTAAACATTAAAATAGAAACACTCAATCTTCTGGAAGAGAAAGTAGGAGGAAGGAACTCTTGAAGACATAGGGGTTTAATGACAATGGAGTGCCCATCTTTGAAAGGTCTAGACAAAATAAGGGGCATAGAGAGGACGAATCATGATGTGTATGTATAAACAGTACAGTTTGTATAAATATGATGTGCTTCTGCATTATTCTATGAGAAGCAAGATTTGCACTAATAGCGGTTGGACAAGATATTATGTCGGCTTCTAGTAACTATGTGCAACCACTAGGAAAATAACAAGGTAGAAAGTATTAATTATTGAATCTGTGATATAATTCAGGTATAAAAAATAAGATAAGTAAACAGCTACACTCTCTTAATTTACTGATAAGAGACATATGCTATAATAATGTCTGTAAGTATAATATCATGAATGCACCTTGTACAATACCAAAACGCTATGAAAACAGTTTGCAATGTTTAATTTATTGAATCTGTCCTTATAATGTGTCCTTAAACTGTCTCATTGCTATTTGTATTTCAATAAAAAAAATCTGACAGGTGCTGTATGTTAAGGGTGATAAATGTGTTAAGGTAGTTTGTCCCTATGAGAAGGAAACCCCATACACAAGGCTAGTGTTTCCTCAGTAGTTCAATTTTATTTCACGAAGCAGATTGGGAATTGTGCAAAGAAAAACTAATATCAAAATTAAGCTCATGGATAGCAATTTCCATTTTGAAAGATTCTTAGCTATGTGGCAGTTTTAATGCATATTCCAAATGGATACAATGGATAATTTATAAAATAACACACTATGAAATTGATCTTTACCCGGAGAATAAATACATGGAAGATTCACAAAATGATACAAGCATGTACGACTGTGTATAAGCATGTACGACTATGTATAAGCACATATGATGATATATAAGCATATATGCTATAAGCGTTTATATGTAATTTAAAAGATTGAGCTTTTATTAACTATGCAACAATATGTATGCCAATGGGTGGCACAGTGCAATATGATGTGTACCTGTCACAGGAAGACACTCAGGTCAAACTGGAATTTCTAGTCTTATTCGCCCGATGAAAATCCCACACTGACTGTCATAGTGGCTTTACTAATGACATCCCGAGCAACAATGTGAAAATATTCTGTTTTGTTCTTAATTTTGTGTGCAGTTTTCTTCTTTGCTTTTAACTAAGTTTCTTGGTACAATTTTGATATACATAATGATCACATTAATCACAGGGAAGATGGGACTGTACACAACAAATATTAGTTCTTCTTCATTTTCCCCATACTCCTTTGCTCTCTTATAATATTCTAGCATGTGTTTTTGATTTTTCTTTTTTTCAGTTATTGAAGAGAGTCATCCTCCCTGAACTATGATGAATCTCATTATGGATTTTCTTGAAAAAGCCAAAGATACAGATTACTTTTTCGTGACATATTGGTTTTCTTTTATGAGGAAATACACATTCATTTCAGTGGTGCATTTTTATCGCATATCTTATCTACAGGGTTCTAATTTTTAACCTTTTGATAAAGTGGTTATCTTCTCTTTTGGGATATGTTTCCAACTTGTTTGAAGAACAGACTGCTGAAGGTTCCTGGTTTTTTCTCCTTCTACAGTCTGTTAAATTTATCTGCATGTCTCTTCCTGTGCCTGTACCATGCTTCTCTTCTCCCTGTAGCTCTTAATATAACTTGAAATCCAGAATTGTAATGCCTTTTTTTTTTTTTTTTTTTGCTTTTGTTGCTCAGGATTTCTTTAGCTACGTAGAACTTCAAGTTCCATACAATGTTAACATTATTTTTTCTTATTCTTTAGAGAATGTTATTGACAGTTTCACTGGAATTGCATTAATGTTATGCAAAATTTTGATAATATATCAACTTTGGTAAAACAAATTCTGTGCTTTTATTTTCTGATATCCTCTTTAATGTTTTTAAAAATGATACAGTTTTTGTCATAGAAGTTTTTCACTTCACTATTATACATTATATATGTTATATTATAAATTAATGTTGCAATATTAAAATGTCATTATAATATATATTATATATATAATTATAATATATATAATTATATATATATATACTTAATTCATTTTTATGCTTGATTGCCATGGTAAATTTTTGCAGCTATTTTTCATAAGAGTGGCGAGTGTGTATCTCCATTTTTTGTTCTAATTTGAAAGGCAATTCTTCTAGTTTTTTTCTCATTTAATATGAGTTTTAGAAGCAGGCATTTAGGTGGCATTTATCCATTTGAGGTACGTCCTGCAATAATTATTTTTTCCAGGTTTTTAATCACAGATACTTTTTGGTGGAACTGGGAATTGAACTCAGACCCTTGCGCTTGTCGGGGACGTGCTTATTCTACTGAACCATCTCCCCAGCCCCACAAATAGATTTATTTTTAACAAGGACTTTTTCTATCTATTGAGAGGATTTTATGATTTTTATAATTGCTTCTAATTATGTGAATTATGTTGATTTATTTGTTTATAATGGGCAATGCTTGCATCTCTGGGATGAACTCAACTTCACCATGATGTATTACTTTTCAATGATTTGTATTCTATTTGAAAATATCATGATGGGGATTTCTGCATTCATATTCAGTTGTGGTTACTCATATGTCCAGGCACTCCGATTCTTTAAGGGTCTCTGATTTACTGCAATATGAATTTCCAACGTGCTTTTTATAATCCTCTGCATTTAGAAAATGCCCATTATTTTTCATTTGTTTCATTTTTAATTGCAATGATATCAGTCATTTCTTCCTCTGCTAAGTTCAGCCAGGATTTCTTAATCATTTTTATCTTATCTTATGTTTGCTGGAGTTTTCTGGTGAAATATAATGTGGAAAGATGAGTCTGGAAGTAATGCTTTAGAAATCCTCCAGCGTCTGAAGTCATGACCTAAACCGGAGATGGAGATAAATTGATTCCTATTGGCTTTCCTGGTATCTGAGTTTTCAGCATAGTTTTAGAAAACCTATGTTATTCAACTAATTATAGTCCATCTTTTTTTGTGTTGCCAACATAAATTCTCATTTACTTAGCTGTTGCGAGAGATATGACTGGGTTATTGCCATAGGAAATGTCTGGCCAGTGAGATAGCTCAGTGGCATAAGCGCCTGCCTGGCAAGCATAAGGAGATATCTGTGGAAAATCAAACTGATAATTGCACATTCTAAGTGGTTGTCACTCCCTTTTTCTCTTTAGTGTACCCTTGTCATACTAGAGATATCTTGTAATTTATAAAGTAGCAAAATCATTAATATAATATTACAGTTTGTGATAACAGGACAAATATATACCAAAAGAAAATTCTCAGATAATCTGATTTTTTCTTCATTTTCAGTACTTTATGAATTTGTAGAAGACAGTTCTCCATCCTTGACCTTAATCACAAATGTGATTACAGCAGAAGCAACTTTTATCACTGGCTAAATGCTTTAAGTCTCTTGTATCCTGCATTGTATTATACAACATGCTGGACTCCAATTCTCCTAGCTGAGCCTCTTCCCTACAATGTATTCATGTAGCATTTCAAGGTTGAATCAGTATTTCCTTGCATGCTAGGACTGATAATCATTGCAGAATCCCAACATTGGATTTGAAAATGTTCATTTTAGTTTGTCTTTTATAAGTCTGTATGATTTTATTTATATTAGCATGTGTTGTACAATAATTTATTTAAAAGTGCCATTTAAATATGGTATTTGTGTTTCTACTAACCATTTAATGGTTTGTATTAACATTAAGGCAAAAGTCTTCCCAGAACAGTTTAATTTCATACTCTAATTTTTTATAACCTGTTCTTTGGATGTGTCAGGAATATACTTGGAGAAAGAAGTCATGCTAAGGAAATATTTAGTATGCTGAATGAAAAGAAGTGCCCAGCATCTTTGATTAATTTGACTTATATTCTACCTCTTTATGATTATTACAAATTAAAACATCACTGAAAGAAAAATGAAGATTTCTTTATTTTCTTCCTCACAACAAGGATTACAGTCTCATTCACAGTAAAGACATTCTGTAAATGTCGGTAACATGAGGATTATGTAGGTGCCACAAGCAACAAATTACATAACATTAAAAACATTCATGTCCGAAGGGTGTGATACACAGAGAATTATAAACTACTGCAATTTACTTTGACATAAATAATATAGCTTCTCTTGTACTCTAGATAACTCCAGATGATTCCATAAAGGGCAGATTGATTGATTGATTGACTGATTGAATGAATGATTTTGGTACCAGGGATTGACCTCAGGACTTTGTACTTGCCAGCAGGCTCTTAGACTCCTGAGCTATCTTCTTGGCCCTAAGGTTTACCTTCAAACTGTAACATTTTCTTCTTACAAGCAGATGTCACTGAAACCCAAAAGCAGGGAAGGAAGATGATTGGTATCTACCTGTGCTGAATATTACTTCAGAAACTTTGGAAAGTCTCAGATTTCTTCCATTTCTTCATATGCCACCTGCTTTACATTCTGGCATGTATGCAAATTTCTATAACAGAGCAGCTAGAATTGTGTACACATGCCACTACAGCCAGCTACGCAAAAATGCTGACCATTATTAGCATTTTGTAAGACTGCAACAAAATCATATTAAAATACTCTGACTGAACACTCACCCAACAATAACTGCCCTCCCCAGGCAAACTATAAATCAATAAACTGTTGACAAGCTTTCCTAAAACCACTAAAGTCAATGAAACATGTGTCTAGGCAGCTCATGAAAATCTGTGCTTTCTAGCCATTATGATTTGCATATTCTCTCAATTTTGTTAAGTTTAACACAACCTGCATAATCCATTGTATACCATTGCCTTTCCCAAGTAAATATTATTAACCTTGTACAATATTTTATTTTCCTCATTGTCTTTTAGATTAAAGCTCTGAAATAATTTATTTTTTTGAGGGATTATATTTATTTTTTATTTATTTTATTGAGGAAAAATAGCAATGAGACGGTTTCAAGACAAATTAACAGGACAGATTTGATAAATTAATACATTGCAAACTGTTTTCATAATGTTTTGGTATCGTTCAAGGTGCATACATGGTATTATACTTAGAGAGTATAGCTGTTTACTTATCTCATTTTTTATACCCGAATTTTATCACAGAGTCAATAATTAATACTTTCTACCTTATTATTTTCCTAGTGGTTGTCCATAGTACTAGAAGCTGACATAATATCTTGTCCAACCATTATTAGTGCAAATCTTGCTTCTCATAGAATTATGCGGAAGCATAACATATTTATCATAACTGTACTGTTTATACACACACATCATGATTCTTCCTTTGTATACCTCTTTTTTTGTCTAGACCTATCAAAGATGGGCACTCCATTGTCATTAAATGAATTTAGGTGCCTGAACTTGGTGACACAATCCAACACAGTCCAGCATTCCACAATAATAATGAGTCATCTAAAGAAATTGTTAACTGTAGCCATATGCAGCTCAACTTATTATTATGGCCCCATGTTACATGCCTCATTTTTATACTTTTCTGCTGGATGGTTAAGACTGAGGTAGAGAAAGACCTGTATACCAAAAGATGTAGCATTTGTTTCTGATGAGGTCAATGAAGTCCCTTCAGAGTTTATCTTGTAATCCTGTACTTTACTCTGTAGATCCTTTGTCTGTGTCATCCATGTCAGTGAGTCACAGCCAATGCTTGACCAGTTTGGTCTCTGTGAGAGCCTGAGAGAAAATTTTCTCTCCATGTGACTCTCCCCAGGCAAACTATAGATCATCAATCTCTTTCCTTTGTGGCTCCATAATCTTGTTCAAAAAAGTTCAAAAAATTTGGGGCACAACTGAGTTTCATGAAATTACAGTACAGGTTCTCCTATGTCGTGAGTTTTTGCTGACCTTAAAAGATTAGGGACACAATGCTCACCTGCCTTGCAGCTCTTCTATTTCTCCAAATTTGATCTGTGAACTTAGATTGTTAACCATCCAGAAAAAAAGCTGATTAGTACCCTGCAGCATATGCTATTCAGTTTTCCCTAACTATCTGACTCAATTGTTTTTAGTTGTTGTTGTACTTTTCTATTTGTATTCCTTCTTTTGACTTCTTATTCTAGGGAGAGTATTCGATATTTGCACATGTGATGAAATAATTTAAAACATAAACATTTCCCCCTAAAATAAAAATTCTTCCTCAATTCAAGTAATTAAGTATGTAAATTTAAGGAAGCGCCTTCTATCTTCCCCATTTTGTGCTCAAAAGAAAGATATAGCTTCTCTTTTACTCTAGATAATTCCAGAAGTTTATCAGCCAGAGATGTCACCAAGTGAATTTGCATTTTGTATTTGTATAAACAGTATAGTTAGCATAGATATGCAGTGCTTTGGCATAATTCTATGAGAAGAAATATATGCACTAGCGGTGTTTGGACAGGATATCCTGTCTGTTTCTTGTGCTATGGATAACCACTGGGAAGATAACAGTGTAAAAAGTATTATATTGAAAGTGGACTATAATTCAGCTTTACAAATAAAGGTAGGTATGCAGCTACGTACTCTTAATTCATTGATCAGAGGCATCTGCTCTAATAGTATTTATGCATGGAGTGTCATGTATGCACCTTTTGCAACAGAAGGCCAATACAAAAACAGTGTGTGATGTATAAATTGTTGAATCTGTTCTAGCGATTTGATTTGGAACTGTCTCATTGCTACTTGTTCTTCAATAAAAAAAATAAGTAAAAAATTGCAAAATATTTTTATCCTATCAGTTTCTTTATATATATTTACCTTCCCCAAATTTCCTTCCAATGGTAGTCTACATTTAGTTTCCCCTGAACTGCATTTCTCTACAAAGTTTTGCTATTTGTTACAAGGCTAAAAATCTCACAGTTGTTACACACCTCTGTTACATTTTATGGAGCTTATTCCTGAATGAAGTGTAGTGTGTGAGTTAAATGTTTTTCTCTTGTTATTCTATGTTTTTGGTAAATACCCAGAATAAGGTTTTAAATCAAGAAAAAGTAAATACTGCTTTCTTGACTCATTTGAACTTCAGGCAATCAGGTTATTTTGAATTTTTAGTTTTTATTTATATTTACTTTTGTTATTACTGACCAAAACATTCAAACCATACTTCAGCTGTTGAGAGAAAATAAAAGTGTAAGTAAACTTCTATACATTTTTCATGTACTAAACAAAGAGTGTTCAGTAATAATGAATTATTTCTTTATTCTATTAAAATTTGAAAACAAATTTAGAAGAACAAGTACATGGAACTTCATTCTAAGTTGTGATTATCTTTCTCTAAGATTTTTTAACACTCTCATTAAATTTTACATTTCAAAATTTTTTTTGAAATACATTAAATACATTAAAATGTATTTAATGTATGTTTATAACTATAGAAGATATGAGTATGTGTGATAATGCAAAGCAAGAGGTAACATACTCAGGAGTACCACCAATCTTCAGTTTTACATACCCCTTTTACATTCTTAGTAAGAATCATTGATGACACTTTTCAAAACTTTATAAAATACCTCTTTCACCTTGGTCATGTGAGTTCCTTTCCCAAAATCAGTTTAAATAGCAATAAAAACATACTTCATATCATTTTTTCTGGAGTTATGCGTTACAGTTACTTGGGAAAGACAAATCGCAAAAGTACACATGCAAATGTTATAGAGAATGATCATGCAAAGAAGTATGACTTCTTTATTTTCATTTCACAACCAGTTGAGAAAGAAGTAGCCATAATTGGCCAAGTATATGCTGTTACTAGAATTATTGATAGAAGACAAAAGACAGTTTTTCAATAGATGTTATGTAGATAATTGTGTGATTACATTAATCTTGCTAACAAAACATTAACAACAAACTTTATGTGAAATTCCATATTTTTTTTACTGTATTCGCTACGGGGTTTCACTATGTAGCTCCAACTCATAATGAACCTCCTGTTTTCAACCTCCCCAGAGATGGCATTACAGGCTTGTGCCACTGGGGCCTGTGGTTCTGGAGATTGAAATGTACCATTTATACCTTGAAGATACTATAGTTTATGAGGCATATTACTGTGTTAAAAGCTGCTACTATGACTATTAATGTTGTACATAGAGATAGTATCCTTATGGTTTACTGTATTATTACAGTAATAATTATTACAGTAATAATACAGTAAAACCAGGAAAATGTAACGATTGTATATTGTCTTCTAATTGTTGGGAGATTAATTGAAAAAATAGCATGTCAGAGTGATCATCTTATCATAAACTAAATGGGAGATCTGTCCTTCATTTTAATTAATATCACTGAAAGAATAGTGAAAGAAATAGTGAAGTAGACAGTTGTACTAATTTTCGTACAGCATGCCTTGCTGGCCCTGCTCCCAGGTGCATTGAGCCAGACACCAAGTCGGACTGGTAGCACACAGCTTCTATTCCAGTGCTGGGGAGGCAGAGAACAGGAGGATCACTATGAGAACAAGTGCATAGTGAGACCCCATACCAAATATATAAACTAATAAAGAAAGGTATTTGTATGAACCAGTAAGCCACTAAACCCAAATAGATGACACAGAGAAATTAATATTGTGTTTCTTTTCAGAAAAGATGGCTTATATATTTCACTATTATTTATTGAAACATAATCAATAATAAATTTATTGAATGATACATACAGGAAAATATCAATTATAAACTTATTTTGAATTTTTATATTAATATATGACAATAATGAACAATTTCTCCTCTACAACTTTTATCCACTTTCTACACTTCCTGTGCAATTTATTTGAGCTTTGAGAGAAGAACAAATAAAATAGATATCTGATCGTATTACTGAAACCAAATAGGATGCAAGACTTGTGAAATTTCTAGCACAATAACATACGGGGAGGCAGGAGGCAGTGAGTTCAAACCTAGCCTATACTACATGGGGAGACCCTGTCTCAAAACAAAAACAACAAATAATAACATACACTGTAACTATTCTAGAACAGAGTTTTGCCCTGGCCTATCATTTTAAACATTAAAGATTTTTCATGTGTTTGGCTACTGATGTATATATATAGTCTTATAAATAAAAGTAGTATTTTATTTATTTTAAAAATATATTTGACAGTGATACATTTCTGTACTTAGTTATGTTTGCTTATTTGTTTTCTGATTGTACAAAAATCCTTCCAGTGCTTTTAATCAGTAAACAAATAAATTCAAAACTTTGAAGTAATGTATTAGTAATATTCTTTATTTAATATTTGTAAGCTTCACATATTTCAGCAGTTTCAAATGAGTAACTTTTCAAATTTTAACTCAAATATTTTTCAAGTTCCAGGCTGCTGGAGGACAAATTTTAAAATGCTACATTCTAAATTGCAATTAATTTTTCTACCCCTTTGAGCACATTTAAGCCTGAATTTGTTACTTTAATTAAACTGAATAATTCAAATATTAAATGAAACTGTGTAACCTCAACTAATTGAAAAGCAAGTGGGCTGATTACTGAATATGGAGACAGACTTGAAAGTGTAGAGTTCTGTATAAGACTGATGCTCATTTCCAAATGGATTTAAAATTATATTCTTATGAATCAAAAATACAGAATAAATTTAGATTCGGGGATTAAGGATGTTTGTCCGTGTGTGAATGTGCATGTATTTGCATATATGTGTTAGAAAATATTTCATGAGGATTTCTGGTTGTTATGTATAACTTGTTTGAAACTTTTAATAAACAGTCTTCTCCAGATATAGTCTATCCTCCTTGATCAGAATGTGTAAGTTAGGGCTTGATAAGCACCACTGATTAAAATATGCTTTCAATAGTAAAGTTGAATTTGATTAAATTGGCATATTTTCATTTGAGAAATATTTAATGAATTTATGAATGCATATGAAGAAAAAGATATTAAGAAAGCATCTGAATTGTTTTTTATTTGGGATTACATTTACAATGCTGGACGTTGAAAGTGTCCTTATGTTTGCTAGAGAATTGTTCTATTTCTGATATATATCTCTAGAACCTGAAAGTTTTTGTTTTAAATTCTAGACACGTCTAGATGAAAAAGTAGTACTGAAAAATAAATCCATGGCAAATATGTTCAACATCCGTGGCCATGAAAAAAATACAAATTTAATCAACGATGGCATTTTATCCCCAGAAACAATGGCTAGCATCCAAAAGTCAATCAAAACTAATGATGGAGAGACAATTTGGAGAAAGGAACAGTTCTTTAAATTGTTCCTGGGAGTGTAAAGTATTTAAATTACTATGAAACCACAATGACATGTGTCAGAAAATTAAAAATAGAAGTTTCTTTAAACTCAGCTATTTCCCCCCAGCTATCTGTGACAAGTGAAACACAGCACACCACAATAATAAATACATACGCATGTGTATAGCAGCATAACATTGTAGGCAAATCTTTGAAACTGACTACGTTCATCAACAGATAAATGGCTAAAAAAATTGGCAGGCATGCATAATTGAGCAAAACTTTGCAACAAAATGTATAAAGTTGAATCATTTGTAGGAAAATAGACGTACCTAGAGACCAAAATTTTAAATAAAGTAATTCAGGCATGTATGCTGAAATACTCCTTGATTTCATTTGCATTAAAAACTTAATATAAAAATGAAGTACAAAATAAAAGACAGATAATATGATAAAAGAGAGATGAGAAATAAAATTTTTGTTCGGTGTAGGAAATGTAACAAAAAGTGTATCTTGAATGGTTACGATTTTATTAAACGTTTTATGGCCTATACGTCTGATTTTTATCTGCATATTATAATTAACTTCATAAAGTTTTATAAGATAAATATTCGAATCTGATGCTAGCAAAATAAAAGAGAGTGTAAAAAAGTGGATAAAAATGAACTGAAATGTATTATGCGTGTGTACGAATTCCCTGCAATTAATGTGAACATTATGCACTGTAAGCACAAACTTATAAATAAAAAGAAGTAAATCCAGTGTATTTTTATTTTTTATCTAAGTGAGTGATTTGAAAAGAATTTTGCATGGTAGGTATAGATGGAAAAATATAAATATTAAAATTCTAGCTAATTATAATTTATGTCTTTTGTTTTCCATTTTAAGTGTTTGGTACAGAGTTTCACCATGCATCTCTCACTCACGGTGATCCTCCTGTTTTCAGCCTCCCAGTTCTGGGATTACAGGCAGGCACCACAATGTCCGCCCAGACTCTGTGGTCAGCTCAATTCACCCAAGGGGCAGGGTTGGCACAGCTTGTGGTGCCGGCAATGGAGCCGCAGTCTCTGAGCTTGCCTGAGCTTGCCTGAGCAGGCGCTTTGGTCCCCTGAGCTATCTCACTGGCCCCAAAGAGAAATCTTTAGACCAATCTAGATTTTTTAACTCTGGTACACATTTCCCCCAATAAAATTACTGTAACGTGGCATGTTAAGATTTGGGTAATTTGTGAAGAAATACAAGTATACATCAAAGAAAATCAGATAATATTATTACTTAGTGACATAGGTTTATAAAATATATATATATATATATATATATCACAGCATTAAGTTAAAGATTACATAACAAGATTAGCTATTCAACAAAATTCTATGATTATAAATTTGATCTATAAAATGTTTCCCTTGAATAATTCATTAAGGCAATATTGATAATGTAGTACCACTAAAGTGGAAGATACTTTCATCTAATAATTGCTTTATAAAAAGCACTTATAGAAATATATGTAGAATAATTTTGCAAATTCTGTTAGTTCATAAACTTTTAAGAGACAGAATAAACCCAAAGAATGAAAAAGTTGTTGTACCTGCTCTCCATGTCTATAGTGACTAGTTAGGTATACATACCCCCAATTTACTAAAAAAAAAAATGAAAGTTTTTACATGTTCTTATTTGATGATGAATAAATGGGAAAAATTATAAGGTGTATATGAAGGCATTTTATAGCACAAAAAATACAAAGTGTAGAACTATGAACTTTAAGAATGCATATAATGTGAATAAAGTAAATCACAGTGCAGAAAATTGAACTTTAGGAAGAAATTATATCTTGTCATTAACATTAAAGAAAATTATTTGACATCAAGCCTGATTGCCATATTTAGTACGTGAAAAACTACTTAAAAATTTAATTACTAAAATTATCTGCACTTAAAAATTCATTGCTTTTTCTTTTCATGTTTAACTAATGAACATAAATATTTTAGACATCACAATTTTGAAAATCATGGACATCCACATAATCACAATTTGCACAAAACTGACAATATTCACTGTCAGCACGAAAAAAACATTTGAAATTAAATTGCAGTTCAATCATTAACTCAATTTTTTGTTTGTGTTTGTTGTATGGATTTGTTTACCTTTTGTATCTTTTTTGCTTGATATTTATCTTTGTAAGTATAATTCTAATATTAGAAATAGAGAAGATAAAGACATTTTTTATATCCGTTCTCCACTCACAGTGTCTCCCATTATCAGTGTTTGCCTTCAGAATACTAATTATAATTGATAACCCTATATTGGCACGGTTAATGCTTAAAATCATAATTTAAATTGTCACTACTTGTCTGAACTTTCTGTGTGTTCGTGTATACAGGCAAAATTTCAGTATCCACTATTTTATTTTTTAATTTATTTCTTTTTTTTTTCTGTATTTAGAATAGGGTCTACAGGGTATACAGGGTCTTACTACGTAGATCGGTCTCATGGTGATCCGCCAGTTTACAGCTTCTCAAGTGCTGGGATTACACACTTGCCCCACCATATCCGGTCTTGATTGCCCTCTCAGAGCGCCCCGGGGGCGTGGACAGCATGGCTCGCAGGAGATCAGCCCCCAACTGCTGTGCTCTACCTAAGCAGGCACTTTAGTCTGCTGACATATCAGGCCACTAATTTAGAATTATCAGACCTCCATCCGCTATTTTGCAATCATCAGAATGTTGCCTTTCAAACCAGCTGTCTGATTTACTCATCCAAAGCTCCCACTTAATCCATGACAATCACTATTTCTGCTATCTTGATATTTTTTGTTTTAACATACTATGGTTTTGTGTATACGTTTGCAACATTGCTCAATTATTGAAGTTACAGAACCTTTTGAACACAGGTCACATGTATAATATTGTTTTTAAATATTCCTTTGTTTGTTTCTATGGCTCCACAGTATAAATTATCATGATCAGATTGCCAAATTCACAAAAATATTTTTTTGACATTTCAGTAGGAACGCCTTTGATTTCAGAGCTATTTCTTATAATCTGTTTGTTTTATATTTAACTTTCTATTTTATAGGGCTAACTATGGATTTTTCTTTTCTGATATATGTACTCAGTATGGTAAATTACTATCTTGTATAACTTTCAGTCTATTTTGCAAATTTTGATCAGTTGTGCTATCATTCACATTTGATTAGACATAATTTTCTTATGATTTTTATAATCTGCATAATATTTAAAATTGTTATTAAATCACCATATATTTGGGAATGTTTCCAGTTGCTTTTGTTCATATTGATTTATAATTTTTTATATTGCTCCCTAAGAATAAATAATTGCACAACACAAATTTTACAATTTCAGTGTGTTTTTCCCTCAGAAGAATAACATTTTAACAAATGCTCTACCTATGTTTATAAGAATGCATATGCTATTATTATAAAAAGTAGACTATAAATGCTGATCATATCTAGTGACAGAAAGTGTTATTTATATCACTTACATGTCACAGATTTTCTACAAATTTTTTTTTTTTCTTTCTTTCATTGGTTGCAGGGAATGAACTCAGGACCTTAAGGTTTTCAGGCAGGCATTTATTCTGCTGACCTATCTTTTTAGCACTAATAATGGATTTTTTTTTTTTTTTTCAGAACCAGGTGTTGAATTCAGGTGCTTGCACTTGCCAGGGAAGCACTTATTCCACTGAGACATCTCCCTAACCCCGGCAACATATAGTTTAAAATACAAACAATTGTCATAAATACATATTTTATACAAGTTCTCCAATGGTTACATGCAAAAATATTTCAGCTACAGAGTCAGCAATAAAAGTTTAAGGATTTTCAGTGTATTTATAACTTTCCATTATTTATTTATCATTTCATTTAATTAATAGGTTTGATCATTAGGTTATGGTTCATTTTTAACATACTTTCCAAAGTGTTTAACAATCTAAAATAAATTTATCACTTCTTACATTGTTTTTAGTGGCTTTGTGTTGCATTCAAAGAACTTACATTCTTTAAGTTTATAAAATTTATTTATAAGAGATTCTTCCATAAATACTTGTAGCGAGACTCTCCAAAGCTTTGGGACCTAGAGCATCTGCATCAACACATTATCAAATTAGAACAAAACCTTTGAAAATCACTGTTCCATTTAATGTTTTGATAAATATTACTTCCCACAACTGTTGCTGTAGTTCCATTCCAGGTTATTACTCATTTGTCCTTATATTTCCTCTTACTTATCTTGAAAGACTTTTGGCCTTGTAATCCTTTTTTCTAACGGTGTTGTAGTTAAGTACGTTTTAGGGTTTGGAATTCATTTTTCTCATCTTACATTCAATATTATTTCCCATTATCTGATAAAAATGTGCTTCCAAATAACTCAATGTGCTATTTAAGTTCATTGCAACATCTAGTAATAGAAAGTGAGAACTGATTATAATAGAGTAAAAGAAAAAAATTTAAATCTATTTAAACATTTATTTTCCTGATTCTGATTCCTGATTAATCAAATTAAAGAAAAATTGAAGCTTTATTTCCAATTTTTCCACTAACCTGAAAAACTTTAAAAAGTAAATTTATGGCTATTAGAAATTACAAACAGGCGATTCCATACCTTTTTGAAAATATCATTCAACATTCTTAATGCAAGAAGTTTAAAAGCAAAATGGCAACAGACAAATAATCATCTTTCCACTTCCAACACTTAGATTTGGTTCCTAAGTGCAATTCAAGTTTCATTCCCTTAATTTTCTAAAGACCCTTAATAGACTCTAAAACTTGGACAATTTTCTGCAACAGGGAGTTTGTTATTTCTCTCCAACGTACAAAAGTCAGCAAAGTGATTGCGGGCAGCTAGAAGCCAAAGGAACAAGTCGCAATATGAAACCAACATGACAACCTCTCATCTTAAATTTATCAACTCAAAACTGGAGGAAATAAGTGTCTAAATTATCAATTTACGGTGTATGGGTAAGAAAACCTGAGATGATCAGTACAATGTAAAGGATTTAAAATTATACGTCTGTGATTACATTTCTATTGCATAATATTTTAACTATTTGAAATTATGTTAGAAGTGAATGCTATTATTTTGTTTGCAATAATAATAGAACTTAGTGAAATTATTTTCTGAAGAAGAAATGGTGGACTGTGCCTGTAATCTCACCATTCTTGGATGGTACTTGAGGTAGAAACATTGTAATTTCAATCTTGGTGCTAATAATTAGTTCAATTGGTGAACCCCTTTTCTCTAATTAAAATTAAGTGCCTAAGCAAAAAAGTAATGGGGAAGTAATTCAGTGTAATGTCATTGGGCTTAATCCCCAATACTCCTAAATAAATAAATAAATAAATAAACAAATAAATAAATAGAAACAGATAAGAAAGAAGGAAAAATAGACTAAGGATAGTTAATTTAAATATTGATTTAAAAATTGTATTTCTTAATGTTCAAATAATACATATGAAATAGTACTACATACATAGATTATGAATATATTATATCTCTGAACGCGCTGAATATGAATAACTGCTTTTCCATATCATTTGTTATAATCATCAGTTAATAAAACATTACATAGAGACTTTGTTATAAAGTTAAAGGAAAACACCTTATAAAAGCTAAAAATACATGAGGAGATTGGAAAAATCTAGAGATCATTTTAAAGCAGATGATATTAAAAGTCATATTATTACTCAAAGTGTATGCTGGAAGCCATGGTGTGCTCTGCAGCTGTATTCCCAGCCACGATATGGCTGAGGCAAAACAATGACCATGAGTTCATGGCCAGTTTGCTATATCGTGAGCTCAAGGCCAGCCTGAACTATGTAGTGAGATCCAGTCTCTAAAAACCAAAGACAAAAATAGTCTGTGCCTTATAAATTTAAACAAATGAAAAAAATATTTTATACACTTTTTTATGATATAAAAGGAAAATTTTAGTTAATTTGCAAAATTAAGTTTTTATTCTCCTATTCACAAATTAATTGCAGATTGAAATATTTTTCATGATATCCTTTACCAATGCATTGTGAATTTTTTTTGTAATTTTTAAAACCTCTATTACTAATTTATTTATTTGGTACAGGGCATTGCTACACAGGTCACACTCAGAGGGACAGCCTCTCCAGAACTGAGATTGCAGGTATGCATCACCATGTACACATTCAGTGGCTGGCTACGCACAAGACCAGGATGACATGCAGTACTGGGAACTGAACCTGAGTTCTTGTTCTTGCCAGGCAGATGCGTAGATCGCCAAGCTTTCTTCCAGGCCTTGAAATTGTCTTATGATAATGACATTTCACAAGTATAAATCATGACAATCACAAAACAACTGCTAAATACTTCATTAAAATTATGTAGCTTACTTCTTCTAGAAATGTATTGCATAAGTACATTACATATCCATATATATAACTTTAATGGAGTAAGAAAATGTAATATTTTCATTTTTCATATATTGAGAGCTGCTATCTATGGGCCCACCACAAGTAGGAGTGGAGATTTCTTGGCACCATTTAAGAACTTTGGTCTCTGGGTGGCCTGAGGGACTCTGAGTGAATACTGGGGGCTTCAAAAATCCTAAAACCCATGAGCAAAAGAGAGTCTCAATCCTCTAGCCCACCCAGAACAAATCTAGCAGACAAAGATATACAAGAAGCATGAGGTTGCACATCTGAATTGTCTGAAATGATACCAAGTATGTCATAACTTATTTGTATTTCTTCTAAGTTCTTATACCAGGGAGATAGTATGATATTTATACATACAGGTCTGGTTTATTTCACTTATGAGTATATCTTCAAGTGGCATCCATTGAAATATAAATGTTTCAAGTTTATCATTCTTATTTTATCTTATTATTTTATTTTATATTTGCAGTAGAACCAGGGACTGAACTCAGGCCCTTATGCTTGCCAGAGAAGCAGTTATTCTTCTAAGCAGATTCCACGGCCCACCTTTTTAAAAATTTTATATATTTTTTGGAGTTTGTCATTATTTATAGCAGAGTAATACTCCATTGAATAAAAATACGACATCTTTTTCATCCATTCCTCAGGTGACAGGTATGTTGGTTGTTTCCAAGATTTGGCTATCACAAATTGTGCTACTCTAAACATAGGTACACATACATCAATATGACATGATGTTTTCAGCTTCTCTGGGAAAATTTCCAATAGGAGGAGAACTGATTTGAATGGGATTTCATTTCCTAGATTTTTTAAGGAGTCTCCACACTGATTTCTACAATGGTTGCACCTGTCTAAGTTCCCACCAGCAGCAGAGAAGGGTTCTCTTTGGGCCACAGCCTCTACAACATTTGTTGTTAGATGATTTGCTTATGATTAACATTCTTTTGGGGGTAAGATGGTATCTCAGTATCCTTTCAGTCAGAAATTGTAATTCCTCCTGCCTTGTTTTGTTGATCCGTGATTCTAGGTCTTTTCTGCTTCCAAATGAATTTTAGGAGCAATTTCTTTAGCTCTGGGAGACATGTTGGTGTTAGTTTGATAGGGATTGCATTAAAACAGTACAGCAATTTTGGGATTATGGCCATCTTCACAATGTTGGTCCTTCTTATCCAGGTGTAAGGTATATCCTTCCATTTTCTGAAATCCTCTCCAATCTCTTTTTTCAGAGTACTGTAATTTTCCTTAAAAAGAACTTTGACTTCTTCAGTTAGATAAATTCCAATGTATTCATAACAAAATTAAATGGAAATGGAGAATTTGAGGATTAGCTAATGGAGAGAGGGCGAGGAAAAAAGCTAGGAAACATGACAGGGGCAAAGCCATACATTTATATGTACAAGATGGGTAAAACAATGATCCTGAGAAACATCATCAGGTGTTTTGAAACGAGCACATAATTGGTAGGATTCTTACCCTGGCTAACCATATATGGTGATACCTGTGAACTAAGCAACTGCACTGAAGATAGTTTAATAGCTGGGTCAGGCTTGGAAAGCCTATCATTCTGACCTTCTAAATACATATGGTTTGTCGTGATATATCAATTATTGCCATACTGTCTCTCAAATAAATATTTGTTTTAAAATGGTAATAAATGAAAAGATGAGGCAAGAAAAAAATTCAATGATAAAATAAGATCATTCCATGACAAAGAATAATTGATGAATTTAATGACCATCAATCCAACCTTACAAGGAGTACTGACATATTCTAGAGAGAGACAGAAGTGATCAGAACTTCAAGAACAACAGAAAGAAACCACCAAACAGAGCAGCTAATTAAGGAGATAGAAAAGTATGGAACCTAGAACAGGAAAATAACATGACAAGGATAGGTGAATACCAATCAGTTATAATCATCAATGTAAATTCCCTAAATACACCACTCAAAAGAAACAGAGTAGCAGAGTGGATTAAGAAAAAGAATCCCACAATGTGCTGCATACACAAACACATTTATCTCAAAAGGAAATTCACAGACTAAAAGTAAAAGTATGGAAAACAATTCTCTGTGCCAAAATAAATCAGAAAACCTCAGAAGTAGCTGTGCTGGTTGCTGCCAATATTGACTCCAAATACAAAATCATCCAAAGATACAAAAAATGTAGCTACATATGTATTTCAGGAAAAACTCAAAAGGAAGAAATAACCCTAATAAATATATATGCACCAGCTGTAGAAGTATTCCAATACATAAAACAGATTTTAGCAGAAATGAAAAATCAAATGGCCAATAATACAATATTAATGGGGGACTTTAACATATCACTGTCACAAAGGGACGGGTCAACTAGACCAAAAAAATCAGCAAATAAATAACAGCACTTAATAAAACTTAGGAAGAAATTGACTCAGTAGACCTTCACAGAGTGTTTCATCCAGCACACAGTAGGAAAACAGAACAAACTCAATAAACATTATGCTGATCCTCATGTTTCTATAGAAAGAAGAGAAAGTCAAGCTCAAAGCCCAAAGAAGACAAGAAATTATAAAAGTTAGAGCATAAATTAATGAACTAGAGTTGAAGAAATCAATACAAAGATTAAATGAATCAAAGAGATGGTTCTTTGGAGGAAGAGATAAAATTAATAAATCCCTAGACAAAATACTTTTTAAAAAAGGAAAAACTCAAATCTGTGCGATAATGAATGAAAAGGGTGAAATCACTACAGACCTTAGAGAAATTCGGAAGATCATCATTACCTCCTTCCAAAATCTTCACTACTAGGTCTAGGGATATAGCTCAGAAGCTTAAGAGCCAGTCTGGCGAACACAAAGTTCTGAGTTCAATCCCTGGTACCGCCAAAAATAAAAAAAAAAAAAAATCAAACAAACAAACAACAGCAACAACAACAACAAAAAAAAAAAACATTACTCTCACAGGATACAAAACAAGGAGGAAATGGACAGTTTTCTAGATACAAATAAAATGCCAAAGCTGAATCAAGAAGATATACAAACTCTGAATAACCCAATAATGAGAAATGAAATTAAAGAAACAATAAAAACCATACCAACAAAGAAAAGCCTAGGTCCTGATGGATTCACAACAGAATTGTCCAAGAAATTTACAAAAGATTTATTGGCAAATTTTCTCAATACTTCAATGATATTGATAGAGAACAGTTTTCCCAAACTCATTCCTGGAGGCAAGTATTACTGATTCAAAAACCAGAAAAAGATCAAACTGAAAGAGAACTACAGATAAATCTTTCTAATGAATTTAGATGCAAAAATAATTAATAAAATACTAGCATACAGAATGCAAAAAATTATCAAAAAGATTATAAATCATGAACAACTGGGATTAACTCTAGGAATACAGAGATGGTTCAATATACACAAATCTATAAAAGTAAGAAACTACATTGATAAATTCAAAACCAAAAAACACAAGATCATCTCAAATATTGTGGAAAAGCTTTTGCCAAAGTCCAACACTCATCATGATAAGAATCCTACAGATTTGGAATAGATGTTCTATATGAAAAGCCATCTATGTGAAACCAGCTACCAACTAAATGGGCAAAAATTGAAGCCCTTCACTTTTAGTTTAAAATCTCCACTCCTACTCTATATAGTTCTGGAAATATCAGCCATAATAATTATACAATGGAGAGAAAATAGGAATAAATATTGGAAAAAAGTAAACTTAACAATTTTTACAGATGGCAAAATAGTCTACATAGAGGATTCCAAAAATTTCTCCAAGAGTACTATAGATTTAGTCACCAAATTCAAAATTATAGTGGGATTTTAACTCAATACAAAAAAATCTGTAGCATTTCTTTAGACAATCAACACATTGAGAGAGAAATTATAGAAATCACATCTTTCACAGTAACATAAAAATAAATGAAATACCTAGGAATCAATCTCACAAAGGATGTGAAATATCTCTACAGTTAAAACAATGATACTCTGAGATAAAAGATGGAAGAGGATTTGAGAAAATGGAAAAATATTCCATATTCTGGATAGGAAGAACCAGCATTGTGAAAATGACCATATTCTCAAACTTTTTATACAGATTCAGTGAAATTCCAATTTAAATACCATTGGTATACTTCACAGAGCTAAATAAACCTTTCCTCAATTACATTTGGCACTAGAAGAGATTCAGAATATTCATGTTAATCCTGGCGAACAAAGGAAAGGCAGGAGACATCACAATCCCTGACCTGAAATTATACTATAAAGCCACTGTGATAAAATCAACATGGTACTGGAGTAGAAACAGACATTGTGATCAATGGAACAGATTAGAAGCTGCACACACAACAGCAAACATATTCCAACACCTTATCTTTGATAAAGGTGCCAAACATGGTCACGGGAGGAAAGATAACCTTTTTAATAAATAGAGCTGGAAAAACTGGTTTTCCACCAGTTTTTTCTTTTATTGCCAAAGGCTAGACTCATGAATATTACCATACCCAAAGATACAGTCAAAATGGATTAAAAATTAAATATTAAAAAAGAAATACTAAATTTTCTGGAGGAATACGTATGTAGAAACTTAAAGACATAGGGGTATGTGGAGAGTTCATGAACATGAACCAAACTGCATGAGAAATACTTCAAAGAAACAACAACTGGAATGTCACCTTTTTGAAAAGTTTTTGCTCTTCAAAGCAAAACTCCAACAGAGTAAAAGGAAAACCCAGGAGCTGGCAAGAAAATTACAGCGAACTCTCACTCCAACAAATGCCTTATATACAGAACATATAAAGAATTGAAGATGATCAGGCCCCCAAATTCAAAGACCTAATCAAAAAATGGGCATTTGAGATGAATACACACTTATCAGAAGAAGAAATTAAATATTAGAAACAGTGTTGAATATCATTGGTCACTGAAGAAATGCAAATTTGAACAACACTGATATTCCATCTTACCCCACAAAAAATGGCTAACATCAAGAACTCAGCCAACCACAAATGCTGTGAAGGCTGTGGAGAAAGGGAACCCATCTGCATTGTTGGTGGGAGAGCAGAGTGGTACAACCATTATGGATATCATTGTAGAGACTCCTTAAAAAGCTAGGATTGGAGATCCCATCCAAGCCAGCTATTCCCCTCCTGTGTATTTTTCCAGAAGAACTGAAATCCTTATACCACAGCAATATATGTACACCCATGTTTATAATGGTGAAATGTCATAGCTAAATCCTGGAAACAATCCAGATGCAAATCAACTGAAGATTCTATAGAGAACTTGTAGTATATTTATACAATCTAGTATTGTTCAGCTATAAAAGAGGATAAATGTGAGTCTTTCATCATAAAATGGGTTCAACCAGAGAACATACTAATAATTGAGCTAAATAAGATCTGCATGTGTAAACATTGTATTGTCTCTTTAGTGTGAGAACCTGAAAGAGAAAAATGGAATCTGAATGGTACAATAAATATTGGGAAAAAAGAGTCAATTACTTAAAGAGAGTTTCTGGGTGAAGAATGACAGGAGTTGGAGTTGGGGGAAAGAGATTTATCTGTGTATTTAAGCAGGATGGTTTGGATAACCGTACTATGCATTTAGGCTGGACTATGGAAAGAAGTAATTAATGCTTTAGGTTTTTCATATCTTTTTCCATTTTTTTTTTTTTTTACTTTTTCTCCTCTAAATTTCTTATATGCTTCTTCCATTTTTTCTTTCTTCTTTAAATTTTACATGTATATATCTGGTAATATGAATAACTGGTTGGAAAACAACACTATGTATTATGGCAAATACTGTGAAGTTACCATTTCTTTATTAAGTGAAATTATATATCTCTTGTAAATTTTTGTTTTAATTCTAATTTTTACTCTCTTTAAAAAATATTTTTTCACAATTTGAAGTACTAGATCAGAAGTATCAAATCACTGTTCAAGTCCATTTCAATAAACTAAGTTATACACCCATAGAAATTTAAAACTTATTACTTTAATTAGTCATAATCTGTATCACTTACTAAAATCCCTCCATATCTAGTCTCAGTTTAGTTTTAGTATGCTTAGATTAAAATTAATTTCTTTCAATCTTTAATAGGCTGCCTTTTGACAAATGCATGAAGCTAGAATACATGCCATCTAGAATATCCCTAAATATCATTTTATATACTTTATAGAATATTTCCATATAGCTAATACTTGAGAAAAATTGATATTTTCTGTATCTCTAATTTGTCATAGCCAAAATATAAGACTGATACCTAGGTGGTGAGTCTTTTATTTAGAAAATGAATTCAACATTTCCACATGATTTTGCATACATCAATAGCACCACTCTTAGATAGATGCATATCTATATGTTTTGTGGGTATTATACAGTTAACTCACTTTTCAAAATATATGTTGGAAGCTTCCATTTCTTAATAATTAGAAATAAAACCTTTGTAATCATTCAGCTGTAGGATCAGTTTCTTTAATTTTTCTTTGGTTTGGTTTGTGAGTATGTGTGTCCAAATATTTGTAGTATTTTTTAATTTTTCTTTTCTTTTTTTTTTTTTTTGTCCTTAAAGAAAGGTCTGCAAGGTGTTCATTGTCTCACTACTAGATAAGACTTGTAGTGACCTGCCTGTTTATAGCCTCCCAAGAGCTGGGATTTCAGGCTTGGGCCACCACATCCAGTTTCAATTGTCGCCGCAGTAAGCCCTGAGATGGGGCTGAGGGATCAAACCCGCAAACCCTGCACATGCTTGCAGGCCCTTTAATCTGTTGAGCTATTTGGCCAGACCTTTGTAGTATATTTAACAAAATAATCTTTATTTTTTTTGTCAAAAATCTGTTTAACTTTGTTAATTTTTAATCTAGCATTGTTGAGTCGTTAAAATTTCCATATAACTTTTAAAGAGTGAAACACCATAAAAGATACAGAATTTTAAGCAAGATAGCAAGAAGTTAACAATGGCTGTCATATTGCATATTTTAATCTTTGAAGTAGTTTTTCAGACTTCAGGATACAGGAATATAAAACTGACTATACATACTAATCTCAGATCATGCCTTTCTTTTCTTTTTCTTTTTTCTTTCTTTTTTTTTTTTTTTTTTTTTGTTATATTTGGTACAAGGTCTCACTCCTGCTTCAGTCTCCACAGCACTGGGACTATAGGCCTGTGCCATCTTGTTTGGTCTGGGTGGCCTTCTTAATGTATCCTAGGGTGGACCTAGTTGGGATGTGGTGCTAGGGATTGAATCCCAGTTCCTGCATTTGCCTAAGCAGGCACTTAGTACCACAGAACTATCTTTCTGACCCATTATAAAACATTCCTTTCAATGAACTAATAAGAATTAGAGTATAATTATCTTAGTTATATCATATATATATTATCATATATATATATATATTATATATATATATATATATATATATATATATATATATATATATATATATATATATATATATATATAACTTTCTCTTTGAGCAGTTATTTTTTTCCCTTTCACCATGTATCTTGTATATTCTGGGCCTCATATAATGTATCAATTTCATATGTTAACGAAGATGACAAAATAATTACTCATGTGGGTCTGAAAGAAATAAAATTAAGTAAAATTTCCATATAATCTTAAAAATGAACTTGTCAATATTTAGAAGAAAGAGATTATTGGCATTTTGATGTACATTTTATTGATTCATATCAGACAAAATTTCATCTTCAAATTTCTGTTAGTGTAATACTTAATCTATTATTTTGTATTCTCTATTTTATTATCTTTCTATTGTTCCACAAATGTTTTGATCACCACTGCCATTAGATTTATACTTAATTTTCTTTTGTTAATGACATTTTAAAACTTTTAAGATAAGTGTTGGAGAGATAGCTCAGTGGATTAAGTGCCTGTTTAGATAAGTGCAGCGACCAGGGTTCAATCCCAGGCACCACGTGTACATTGGCCCTGCCCTCATGTGTGCTGAGCCAGCCAACAAGACTGGGCATGATGGCACATGCCTATAATTCCAGCATAGGTGAGGCTACAAACAACGGGATTGCTATGCATCCAAGCTGTGTAGTGAGACCCTGTACCAAATATATTTTAAAAATTAAGATAACAAGGAGCTATAGGAATTCGTTATTATAGGCTCTTTGAAAGCATTTCCAGTTAGCATTGTTTCATACCAACAATATTCAGTAACACAGTCCTAGTTATTAATAACCAAGTATCTCCAGATATCCTAAAATTCTGAAGAAAAAGAATTGGTTATGATTGGTTATCTCTTATGTACATATTTTTTATCAAAATAAACATTTATTGCTCAGTTGGGCACAAGAGATTTCATATTCCTATTTATTTCCTTGGCCATCCTGCCTAACTCTGTGCACTATACCCCAAGAGAGAATTTTCTGGTATTTCTTCAAGTGTACCTCACTACTACATCTCTTCACATATTATTTGTATAGTGATATGGCTGGAAATATTAACTTCTTACCTGTGGAAGGGTTTGTGTACCTCATCAGAGATAGCTGGCATTCCTGTCCCTCATGCCTTAGCAGATGGAAGCTAATGTCCTTATGGTATATTTTTGAAAACTGGTTGTATTATTATTGCATTTTTCAAGTTACATGATAAACTAGATGATGATGTAGTAATTTTCCTTCTTCTCTTCCAGTAGTGAAGTGAGTCATAGGTTGTACTGCCTGCATACTACGGATAAGCCTTCTTTTAGAGGAAAGAAAAAGCAATCATTTTTCCTATCAGAGTTCCTAATAGCCATAAACAATATCCCCCACTAATTTGGGTACTTTGTTTACATGTTCCTTAATTCTCACTATAAAATGTTTCCTTACTTTCTACGAAAAAAAAATGACATAAGTCAACAGAAACTTCTCTTGGCCTTCTGAAAATTAAAGCTGTTTACCATAATTTTCAAACAACTTGTTACTATCACTCATCTGTTATAGACAATTTGGACTGGAATAAGAAACTGCCACAGACCTAGTGCTAGAAATTATATTTCTCACATTTATGGAGACTGGAATCCAAGATGAAGTTGTGGGGAGACTGTCCAGTTAGCACTTGCTTTCAGATTGCAGAGGGTTACCTTCACTTTTATAGCTATTTGTCCTTTTCTGTTGAAGAGGTTAAAAGCCCACTGATGGAAAATTACTTCTCATGTACTTCTCTTTGTCTTCTGAAGACTTCACCATAAAATACCACCATTCTTGGGATTAACATGCTATATTTGATTAGGGAGACAGAAATGCTAATTTTATGATAAGTTCAATCATTTATTAGACTGTGTGGTATCAGTGAATGTTGCCTCAAGAAAGTACTCTGTCTGGTTTATCTTTGTATTTACCAAAAGCCTTCTCAGTAGATGCACCTCTCGTTACGAATTCATGAGTAGCATCTATCGCTGTTTTGTGTTCGCTTCCTTTTTCTTCATCTGAACGACAAGCAACTCTAGCTGTTTGCAATTTTTAGGTGAAACTGAATGCCTACCTAAGCATTAATGATTCATTTTCCTAATTTTAATGCAAATAAGAATATAATAAGAAAAACATCAGAAATGGTACAGAATTTCACAAAGATGACAAGAATTCTGCAGTGCTTGTTATATTGCTTATCATTATTTGCAATTTAGTTGCTGAAGTTACCAGATACGAGTGTGAAAAATCAGTCCAATTTTAAAAAGAAGAAAAACATTTAAGGATTAACTGTCCCTTTCAATAGACCAGTAGAAGTCAGAAGTACAATTGTCCCTAATAGCCTAGGTATATATAATAATTTTTACCTTTCTTTCTTTTTTTTTCCATTTATTTTTATTTTATAATACAAATGTCAGTCAGACAGTTTCAAGACACCTTAACCATACAGAGTCGATGAATTAATACATTGCAAACTGTTTTCATAACGTTTTGGTATTGTACAAGGTGCATACATGAAATTATATTTACAGGTTTTTTTATAGCTGAATTATATCAAAGATTCAATAATTATTTACCTAGTGGATGACCATAGCACTAAAAG
>PVKA01029690.1:0-28040 GCA_004027165.1 Ctenomys sociabilis
TTTCTTTTCTTAGGGTGTTGTAATTTTCTGTGGAAAGATCTTTGACTTCCTTGGTTAAGTGAATCCCAAGGTATTTCATTTTCTGCTGTGCTATTGTAAAAGGTATTGTTTCTATTGTTTCCCTTTCAGTGTGCATGTTATCTATGTAGAGGAATGCTATTGACTTTTGAGTATTGATTTTGTATCCTGCTATGCTACTGAATTTCCGTATCAGTTCTAGTAGTTTTTTGGTTGAATTTTTGTGCTATTCCAAGTGAAGTATCATGTCATCTGCAAATAGTGATAATTTAACTTCTTCTTTACCTATTCTTATTCCCTTTATTTCTCCCTGTTTTCTAATGGCTGTTGCTAAGCATTCCAAGACTATATTGAATAGGAGGGGCGATAGAGGACATCCTTGTCTTGTACCTCATTTAAGAGTAAATGCTTTCAGTTTTTCCCCATTTGGGATTATAGTAGCTGTTGTGTTGTCATGCATGTCTTTTATCAAGTTAAGATAGAGTCCATCTGTTCCAATTTTCTGTACGACCTTGAACACGAATGAGTTTTGGACTTTGTCAAAGGCTTTCTCTGTATCAATTGAGATGATCGTATGCTTTTTAGATTTCAGTCTATTAATATGGTGTATTACATTTATAGATTTTTGAATATTGCACCATCCTTGCATCCCTGGGATGAATCCTACCTGGCCATGGTGTATGATCTTCTTGATGATTTGCTGTATTCTATTTGCCAGGATTTTGTGGAGTATTTTTGCATCTTTGATCATGAGGGAGATTGGCCTGTAGTTCTCCTTTTTGGTTGTCTTTCCCTGGCTTTGGAATCAGTATTATACTTGCCTCCAGAAATGATTTTGGGAGGACTTTTTCCTTTTCAACTTCATGGAAGAGTTTGTCGAGTGTGGGGATTATATCTTCTATAAATTTCTTGTAGAATTCAGCTGTGAATCCATCAGGCCCTGGACTTTTCTTTGTCGGTAGGCTTTTTATTATGTTTCGTATTTTGTTGGCTATTATCGGCTTATTGAGAGTTGTAATATCTTCTTGATTCAGTTTTGGTAATTTGTACCTTTCGAGGAATCTGTCCATTTCTTCTGTGTCTTCTATTCTGTGAGCGTAAAGATTCTCGAAGTAACTATTAATAATCTTCTGAATTTCCACTGGGTCTGTGGTGATTTCACCCTTTTCATTACTTATCTCTTATACTTGAATTTTCTTTTGCCTCTTTTTAATGAGGTTGGCAAGAGGCTTATCAACTTTATTTAGTTTTGCAAAGAACCAACTTTTTGATTTGTGGATTCTTTGAACTGTTTATTTCATCTCAATTGAGTTAACTTCTGCTCTAATCTTTATGATTTGTTCCCGTCTTTGTGCTCTGGGTTTTGTTTGCTCTTCTTTTTCTAGTTGTCGGAGGTGCAACATTAAGGTGCTAACTTGTTCCCTTTCTGTTTTCCTAATGTGTGAGTTCATAGCTAGGATGTTCCCTCTAAGAACTGCTTTAATTGCATCCCATAAATTCCGGTAAGTTGTACTTGAATTTTCATTGAATTGTAGATATTTTTGAATTTCTTGTTGAATATCCTCTGCAACCCATTGATTGCTGAGTAGGGTGTTGTTTAGTTTCCATGAATTTAGTGGGTTTTTCTGGTTTCTTGTGTCATTTATTTCCAGTTTCATTGCATTGTGGTCAGATAGTATGCGTGGGATAATTTCTATTTTCTTGCATATACTTAGGCATGACCTCTGGACTAGTATGTGGTCTATTTTGGAAAATGACCCTTGTGCAGCTGAAAAAATGTGTATTCAGCTGTGGTTGGGTGGAATACTCTGTGTATGTGCACCAGGTCCATTTGTTCAAAGCTCTTGTTCAGTTTTGCTACTTCCTTGCTAATTTTTTGTCTGGTTGAACTATCTTTTTGAGATAAGGGTGTGTTAAGGTGTCCTGTTAAGATTGTGTTCTTAGACATGAAGTTTTTCATGTCCCTTAAGATTTGTCTTTCATAGTTGGGTGCTCCTGTGTTTGATGCATAGATATTTTTGAGTGTTACTTCTTGCTCTTGAATTTTTCCCCTGACTAATATATAGTGGCCTTCTTTGTGTTGTTTGATCATTCTTGGTTTGAAGTTGAGACTGTCTGAGAACAGAATTGCTACTCCTGCTTTTTTCTGAGGTGCTGTAGCATGTAGTATTGTTTTCCATCCTTTGAGCCTATGAATGTCCTTTTGAGTTAAGTGTGTTTCTTGTATACAGCATATTTTTGGATTTTGTTTCCTAATCCACTGTGCCAGTCTATTTCTCTTAATTGGAGAATTGAGTCCTTTTACATTGATGCTTATACTTGAAATGTGCTGACTTATGTTTGCCATGATATTTACCTGGTATGGTTTACTTCTTTGTAACTTGTGTTTGATTGACTGTCCTGTTTAGTGGGTTCCTTCCATTCTCATTCATGGAGTTCTGGTCATTGTGGTCTCTCTCTAGAACATCTTTAAGCAGCCTGCAAAGGGATGGCTTTGTCATCATGAAATTGTTTAGTTGTTCTTTGTCGTGGAAGTATTTCACTTGTCCATCAAACTTGAAAGAGAGTTTTGCAGGGTATGATAATCTGGGCTGGAATTTGTTTTCGTGTAGGACTTGAAGAACTCTGCTCCATGCTCTCCTTGCTTTCCTTGTTTGTGTAGAGAAGTCAGCTGTAATTCTGATGGGTTTTCCTTTGAATGTGAGGTCCTTCTTCTCTCTAGCAGCTTTCAGTATATTGTTTTTGTGTTGGATTTCTGTGATCTTAACTATTATATGTCTCGGTGTGTTTCTACTTGGGCTGAAGTTATTTGGTGTTCTGTATGCTTCGGTGACCTGCATGTTGGATTGTTTCCTCATATTTGGGAAGTTATCTGTGATTACTTCTCCCCAAATTCTTTTTATGTCATTTGTATTGAGTCCTTCATTCTCGTTGATATCAATTATTCTCATATTGTTTATCCTGGCATCGTCTTACAAGTCATGGATTATTTTTTTCCTGCATTCTCATTGTTTTTAAGAGATCCTTTCTCACCTTTTCACTAGCTGCTCCGGCATCTTCAAGATCTGAAACTCTGTCTTCGCTTTCACTCAGATGATTTTGTAGACTCGTGATTGGTATTTTATCTCTTCTTTTTCTCTTTGACTATGTTTCATGTGTTCTATTCCTTTTCTGTGTTCCTCATTCAAGGAATCCATCAAATTTCTGATATCCTCAATTTTTTTTATCCATGTCTTATTTAGTTATTAATTCTTTTTCTGCAGTGTTTCTTCCACGTTGGGCTTGCTCTGTGTATTTCCCGACTTGTTTCTTTATTTCAGATGCTATGATTTCCAAGAATTCTTTTTTTTCAAAGAATTCTTTTTTTGATTTCAGAACTTATTTCTGCTTTGAGTTCCTCATGACCTTTCTGCTGTTGTGTCTTTGTTTCTGATGCTGTGACTTCATACGTTTCAGCTGGAATAGTGCTCTCTGCACTTGTTGTGGGTGAGCATTGTTTTTCCACCCAATGTTTCTGGAATTCATTCTTTATTTCAGATACTATGTATTCAAACATTACTTTTTTAATTTGGGGAATTACTTCTTTTTTATTTCCTGTATAGCTTTCTGCAGTTTTTCCTTTGCTGCTGTATCTGTTAATTCATTCATTGCACCCGAGCTAGTGTCCTCTGCCCTTACTGGTGGATTCGAGTTCTGGGATTGTGTTTTTGTCTTGTCATTTTGTATAGCACTGACCTTTGACCTTTGGTTTAGAGCTTTGGTACAGCTCTAACCTTAGCTTGTTATGAGATTTGGGTACCAGTGTATTAAATTTGAGATTATCCAGGTATGCCTATTATGGTTGTAGCTATTGTGTTCAGTTCCTTTTTTGCTGTAGCTCCTTTGGTTTCCCTCTGTTGGTTCCCTGTTCAGGTGAGCACGAACTGAACTGGGATGCAGAGCAAGTAATGAAGATTCCCCATCTTAGCTGGCTTTGGGGCAAGGATCTGGAATATTGCTGGGGTCAGCCCTCCTGTGTGTCAGGCAGGTCACTCCCCAGGTGGGTGGGCCTGGGCTTTGGTTGGTCTTCTGGGCTCACAAAAGAATAATAGATGATCTTATTCACCGAGTAGGCTGTACTAGGTTGGCCAGCCTGAACTGGGTTCGGTTCTACAGGCCGGAACCCGAGAAGGCTGGGAAAGGTCCCTCTGGTGCAGCAGGCCTGGAGCCCTCACTCACAGGCCAGGCTGAGCTGGGTTTCTGGCCCTGGCATGGGACCAGGGATTGCTGAGAATTGTCCCTCCGGCGTGGCAGGCTTGAAGTTCTCACTCCAGGCTGACATGCACTGTGTCTGGTGCTGTGGGGTGAGACCGGCAATCGTCTGGAAATGTTTCTCTGGTGTGGTGGGCCTGGAGCTCTCACCGGGCCATGGAGGTTGGGGGGACAGAGAATCCCTGGGAAATGTCTCTCGGGCACGGCGGGCCTGGAGTTCTACACTCACTGAACTTGATGCCCAGAGAAGCGGGGAAATTCCCACTTGCTCAGCGGGCTTTAGGGCAGGGGATCTGGGGAGGTGGTGGTGAGTGGGTCCTGAGGTTTCAGGCCAGTCACTGGCTTGGAGGGGTTGGGGGTAGGGATCCGCATAGCACGCATGGGAAGAAGCCAATGGCTCTCCCTTAGACTCACCACACGCTCACTGATCTGTGAAACCTGGCGAGTTCTGAAAATTCCCCCCTCACTGGGAGAGCTTGGGTCAGGATCTAGGAGGTTGCTGGAGTCTTCTGCGCTGTCTCAGGCTGGTCTCTGTGGCTGGGTAGGCGTGGGCGGGATCCGTTTTCCATACTTTGATTTTCAGTCTATTAGTTTCTTTTGGAATTAATGGGTTTCCTGTATGCAGCACATGGCTGGATTTTTTTTCTTCATCCACTCTGTCAGTGTGTTTCTTTTCATTGGTGATTTGAGGCTGTTTAAATTTTATGGTTACAACTGATAAATATTAGCTAATCTTTGTAATGTTGTTTTCCTGCTAAAGGATCCCTACCTTTCTCCTTTGCTTAATTGCTTGCTTTGCTTGGTGGTTCTCTTCGTTGTTGTAGTTGTGCTCATTTTGTCTCTTTCTAAAACATGTGTCAGTACTCTTCATAAGGTTGGTTTGGTGGTCATGAGTTTCTTCAGTTGTTTTTTTTTTTTTTTTTTTTTTTCATGGAAGTGTCTTATCTCTCCACTAAATTAGATAGATAGTTTTGCAGGATATCTCAATTTGGGTTGGAAGTTATTTTCTTTCACCTGAAATATCTCACTCCAAGCTCTTCTTGATTTGATGGTCTGTGTTGAGAAATGTGCCATGATTGTAATCTTTCCATCATAGGTGATATGTTTATTCTGCTTAATTGCTTTTAATATTTGGTTGTTTTGCTCAATTTCTGGGATCATTATGTGTCTGGGTGGAGATTTATTTTGATTTTAGCTAGGTGGATTTCTACATGTTGCATTTAACTGTATTTCAGATTCTTTTAAATGCTTGGGAAATTTTCAACTTTTGCTTCTGCAACATCATCTTGCACGTGTTGTATTGTTATTTCCTGGTTTCTCATTATTATTACTATTTTTTAGTTTATGTATTCTTCTATTTGATTTTTTTTTCTTTGGTGGAACCAGGGCTTGAACTCAGGCCCTTGTGCTTGCCAGGGAAGCACTTATTCCATTGAACCATCTCCCCAGCCCCTAGTTTATGTATTTGGTACAGGGCCTCAGTATGTAGATCTGACTCATAGTGGTCCTCCTATTTTCAGGCTCCCCAGCACTGAGCTTACAGTTGTGTGCCACCATGCCTGCACTCCATCACTGGCTCCCTGCTCCTGGAGGTGGAGCCAGTGTGGCATGTGGTACTGGGGATCAAACCCCAGTCCCTGCATTTGCTGGGCTATCTCACAGGCTTCCATTATTTTTAAGAGATGTTTCTTTTTATGTTCACTAGCTAAAACAAAAAATAAAAGCAAGCAAACAAACAAACAAAAAAAACAGCCAAGAAAACAAAAAGCAAGCAAGCAAGCAAACAAAAACAAAAACAGAAACAAAACAAAACAAAAAAATTGTGCCTCACCTCTGGGGTGTGCTGACATGGAGATTGAGACTGGGCATGGTGGTATGCACTTGAAATTCCAGTTCTTGGGAGGATGTAAATAGACAAATCACTACTAGTGTGATCTAGTAGTGAGACCCTGAACACCCTGTAGACCTGTCCCTAAAATACAAAAAAACTCAAAAAACAAAACAACAACAACAAAAAAACCCCAACCAACCAAACAAAACACATTAGCTAAAGTGCTATTTTCAAGGAATGAAATCATATCTTCTGTTTCATTCAAGTGGTTTTCTAGCTTTCAATGAAATTCTTAATGTCCTGGATAGCTGTTTGAATCTGTTTCATACATTCTAGTTCTTTGCTGTATTGCTCATTCAATGTTTCCATCATTTTTCTATTCCCTTCTATTTTTTTTTCCATTTTTGCTTTTATTTATTTTTTTGTGGTACTGGGGATTGAACTCAAGACCCTGTACTTTCTAGGCAAGCACTTATTCTATCCCTTTTATATTTTCATCTATTTCTTCCTTACATGTATGGGCTAATTCTCTCATGATAGTTGCCATTTCTTTTTACCTGAGAGATTATTTCTGATCTTAATTCCTCCATAGCCTGATGGACTTATTTCTTTACCCCACTTGCTATCATCTCAGAAGTGTCTGATGTGTGACTTTGAAGTTCTTCTATGACCTTGTCTCTTGGACTTGTTTTAGGCAGGTTAGCAGTCTGAGATTACCTTTTGTTTCTTCCTTTTGTCATTTTTGAAGCTTCTAGTATTCTCCCTGACTCTGTAGTGATGGTATTAGCGCAAGGGGATGGGTGAGCAAGGCTCTCAGAAGAGTGGGAGGGCAGGATAGTTACACCATAAATAAATGATGACATTAAACGAAACCAACTCAGGCAAACTGGTGTTAGAGAAAAGCTAGAAGGCAACATGGATAGAATTATTAATATCTTTATAGAAACCATTGTAGAAAGTTTGCAATGTATTAGAAAAGAGTTCAACATACAAGTAAGGCTTCTAGGAAATCAAACAACTAGGATTTTTTAAAAAAAACTCTCAATGCATAGTCTCTTTAAATTTCCAGATATCAAAAAGTAAGAAGTCAGACACCAACAAAGATTACAATGGTAAGCAATAAACACATTTCATCCATATCTCTCAATGTTTATAGCCTCAACTCTCTAATTAACATATACAGATTAGCAGACTGGATCAAAAACAAACAAACACATATAAAAATAAGAATCCAATGGTCTACTGCATTTAAGAAATTCACCTAATCGAACAAGATATTCATAGCATAAAAATCAAATATCCGGAAAAAGTATTTCATGCACCAGGACTCTGAAAACAAGCAGGGGAAGATCTACAACATGGTGAGCTTAAAGCTAAAATGGATTAGAAGAGACCAAAAACGTAACTACACACTAGGTAAGGGAATAATGCAACAAGAAGTGGTAACACTTATAAATATTTATGCAGTGCATAATGGAGTGCCTATCTTCATAAAATATGGATAAATGTAAAATATCAAATCAATACTAGCACAATCATAATGGGGGATTCTTAGCACCTCACTATCACAAAGACAATCAATCAATTAAGTAAAAACACAATATAGAAATATCAAAGCTGAAGTATACCCCTTAATGTATGGATTTAATAGACATCTACAGAGTATTCCACTCCACTGCAACAGAGTATACATTCTTTTCTATAGTAGCTGATACTTTCTCCAAAATAATTCTCATTCTAGTCCACAAAACATGGTTCAATAAAAAGTTAAATCACTCTTGTGTGCTATGGGATCATTGTGCCATGAAAATGGAAATCCAGAACTGAAAAAAAAATGCAGAGAACTTAGAAGTACTGGTAAAATTAGTAATACAGTCCTCAACATTCAATATATCATGGAAGAAATCAAGGAAAAAATGAAAAAAAAATTGGTACTGGGAATCAAACTCAAGACCTTGAACTTGTTAAGCACATACAGTGTCACTGAGCTATCTCCATGACTCCAAAACTTTCTGAAAACTGCTAAGAGGGAAGTTCATTGCATCAAAGCTCACATTAGGAAAGCAGAATGAGCTCAAATAATATCATGAGGAAGCTTAAGATACCTAAAAAGCAACAATCCAGGCCCAAATTCAAATAAAAGAGGGAAATCACGAAAAGTAGAGCAGAAATCAATGAAATAAAGACAAATGTCAACTAACTGAAGAGCTGAGATTTTTGAAAAATTAAAATGAATTAATTATTAGCCAAATGCATGAGAAAGAAAAGACCATCATCAATGTAATTTGAAATGAAAAAGTTGAAATCAGTGTAGACGTTATCAAAATTTAGAAGAGAGTGACTACTATAAAAATTGTATGCCAACAAATTGGAAAATGTTGAAGAAATAGACAGATTCCTAGACTCATACAATTTACCAAAGGTGACTCCAAAAGACACAAAAATGCTGAAGAATGCAACAGCAAACCACGAAACTGAGACAGCAATAAAGAATCTACTGGCCAAGGAGATAGCTCAATGATATAAGTACCTGCCTGGTAAGCACATGTCCTGAATTCAATCCCCAGTACAAAATATAAAGAAAGAGAAAATAATCTATTGACAAAAAAGATAGTGACCCGATAGATTTACTGCTTAATTTGATAGCATATTTAAGGATGTTGCATCATCTGTACATCTCAAACTCTTCAAAAAAAATTGAAAAAGATAAAGTACTTCCAGAATCATTTGTGGAAGCCAGAATTACTGTGATTATAAAGTCAGATAGCACCAGGCATAATGGTGTATGTCCATAATCCCAGCAATTGGCAGTCTGAGACAGGAGGATAACATAGCCTGGACTACAAAATGAGTTGAAGTCTAGCCTGAACTGCATAGCAAAACCCTGTCTCAGAAAAACAAAGCAAAACAAAAAATCAGATAAAGACCCTACTAGAAAAGAAAGCTACAGATTAATCTCCTTAATGAACATAGATGCCAAAATCTTTGGTGAGATATTAACAAATAGAATGCAGCAGATCATCAAACGACCATACATGTGGTGAAGTAGATTTCATCCCAGACATGCAAGGATGGCTCAACATATGCAAATGAATGCATGTAATATACTACACAAAATTGAAGCAAGGTCAAGAGCCTTGGAAAACCCTCTCCCTTTCAGGGCTGCAGCTCCCCTGCTTGCCACTGCCCAATTATGCCCACTCTAGTCCCATTTATAGCATTTTATCTGTCTCAAAAACCTTCAAACAGGAAATAGCCTGAGTCATGATAATACACAGAACACATGGGGAAGCCACTCATGCCTTCACTCCAGCCAGGAATTGCCAGTGATGCAAGTAAAGAACAGAGGAGACACCTGTACAGCCAGAAGCACCAGTGACAGCCAGCTTCATCCTATCTGGGACTTCACTGCCCATAACTCTCATTTATCTCCAGGACTTCCAGGAAGATGGCAGAGTGATTAGCAGGAATAAGTAAACCTCTCCAAGATTTGGAGTCCAGATTCTGGAATACAGCAACACAGGGAAGAGAATAAGGACAGAAGTGGGACCCAGGACCCAGCAAGGATTATAAGTAAGAATTGGAGCCCCTGGGGAGAATGAAGGAAAGAATCTGAACTCAGAATAAAAAGGTAGTAGACAACAGTTTCTTCCCGAATGCCATCTTGTAGCATGTGAGAGGTAGCTTGAAGCTACTGAAGCCTGGTGATTACAAATGATGTCACAGGAGGCATCCACAGGGAAATGCACACGTGTAATGGCGCATTGGCCCCTTCAAGATGCAGTGAGTGGGAGAGATTCTTTTATTTTTATTTTTGTTTTATTGAAGTACAGATTCTTGTTTAGATGTCTCAAAAAAAAAAAGGGTGACTGGATGCTTGTGTTTTGGAAAGGGGCAAACTGAACCTGGAACTCAGAGTAGCTGTTGGTTAGCTCCACCTCAAGGATCCAGTGTCAACATGAGGCACAGCTACAGAAGACACCTGAGATTAGGTAGCCAAATATAAACCACCAGTAGTCAACCAGAGTGCTGTGGGTTGAACAACTTGGGTCTCAACTGTGCAGGAAGAACCTAGGATGAGCCTGAAATTTGGTGGACTTGAAAGCACAGGTTTGTTGGGATTATCCTCCACCCCTCTGTACTTCTACTGCAGCCTTGTTGGGACCAACAAACAAGGATTTGAGCTCTGGCTGCTCCCTGTATCTATCAGTGACAGCAGAGACATGCCAGGAAGTGGACGTTATTTTCCTTCTTTTCTTTGCTTTTTCTTGTTTTTATACAACTATGAACATTGTTTCTGGGTTTTGTTTTGCTCTTGTTTCTGTTCTTTTATTTTAACCCTGTCTTTTTATCAGTTTCCTAAAGCTTTTGTCATCCTCCTTTGTCCTTCAAACTTGCTTCTAATCACTTTTCCTTCTACATTTCTATTTTTTCTCACCTGAAGTAAAATCACTCTATTGAAAGGCTTGAGAGATAGCTCAGTGGTTTAATTGCCTGTCTGGCAAGTGCAAGGACCCAGGTTTGATCTCCAGTTCTGTATGCTGTGCTGGCCCCAGAATCCTGGGTACTCTGGGCCAACCACCAAAATCACTTGTGATGGCACAACATTTGTAATCCCAGGGCTGGGAAGCTCAGATAGGAAGATTACTATGAGTCTGAGCTCCATAGTGCAATTCTGTACCAAAGAAACAAATTAATAGCAGATTTTTTAAAAAATCACTATATTGAATAGATATTTGATACTATATTTTAGTTTGTTGTAGATTTTATTATATAACTACAAATCCTGTTTATACTTTTAAAGGTAGCAAATTAACAGTTATCACAGTGTATCTTTTTCTAGGCTCTATTTGATATTATTGTTATTACTGATTGTAATAACAAGGTGACATCATTGTTCTAATCAGTTGTTGTTCATGGTATGCCAAGACAAAGATCGCTTGAAGGTTATAAACAATAACATAGACCAATGCCAAAGAGAGAATCTAGGCCAAATATACAGAAACTTCTCAACACTACTAACTTGAAGAGGTAGGATCTTGCAGTAGACTTAAAGGACAAAAGCCTGCAACAACCTGGAAGACATTTCTGAGGGAGAGTCACTTCCTAAGGAGTTCTAAATACAAGCAATAGAAATAAGTACCATAAGCAATTTAAAATATCAACATAGAAACTAAATTAAGAAACAAACAGATAATAAGAAGATACAGAAGCAAGATGCAACCATAGACTTCTAGGCTAAGGAAAAATACAGTGGGCACTGAAGTGGAATGGTTAAAAAACATCCATCTGAACTTTTTGATGTAAGAATACTGGAAGTAATAAAGCAGATGAATTGGGTTACAGAAAAAATCAAATCAGAAATATTTTCTCAGATAACTAAAGAGATGATGACCATAATGAAGGATACAGTGAATCTGGAGGAGTTATAGATTTTTTAAAATAGAAGACCTTAAGAAAATGATGGAGACTGGGACCAAGGAGATAGCTCAGTGGTCAAAGTGCCTGCCTAGGCAAGTGCAAGGACCTGAGTTCAATCAGTATTTCATGTCATGCCAACCTCGCCTTGGGCACTCTGAAACTGAGCATGGTAGTGCACACCTGTAATCCCAGAACTGGGGAGGCTTAGAAAGGAGGATTACTATGAGTCCAAGCTTCATAATGAGAACCTGTACAAAATACATACAATTAAAAAAAAAAAGAAAATGGAAGCCATGAATGCCCAACATAGGAAAAAAAATGGAGTCAAGGAAACAGATTGAGACTGCAAGGGACTGAAAATTCTATTGAAATTATGAGTAGCAGAAAGAACCATTGTGAGAACAGAACATCAGTTCCAGAAGACAAATTTGTGATTAATGATCATGAAAAGATTTTCTTAAAATAGCAAGAGAAAAAACATTCAACAGCTGTTGCTAGTTCATGGAAAAACAAATACAATAAGATTGATTGGAGCCCATGAAAAAGGAGAATGCACAAAGGACAAAAAAAATCCTGTTCACAGAAGTAATGGCAGAAGACTTCCCAAGCATGGAAAAATAGTTTGATATACAGATAAGTGAGGCATATAGAACTGATGGAGACCACTATGAAATGGCTTTGAGAAGGATTTAAAATTAATCAGTTGGCTTTCTACATTTACTGTTGTCTGTTACAGGCATTGGCCCCTTGTCTGGAGATGTACAGCAGCTGCCCTGGCCCTGGATGAGGCTTATAAAGGCCTATAAGACTATGATGCCTCAAAGGACAAGATAAGGCCACAGCTGAGGATGCCTGATTCTAACCCCAAGAGACTTTAACTGCTGGTACTTCACTCTTGTGAATATTAACCTGGAGATAAGTCTCCTAATCAATATAGTTTACTACTTGGGGAAGTCTTTATGCTGACTTCTAAGGTCTGTTCAGTTTCCATGCATTCTGCAGTATCTCCTTTGTCTGAAAAGCAAACAAATATGGGATGCCCCTAGAAGTTTTTTGTTTCAACACCCAACTGACCTTGAATTATACTAGAGCTGACATGGCAACTAAATGTAATGCCATGTAGTTTTTCTAAAACTCCATGTTAGCAGTCACTTAAATAGTAGATACATCCACTCTACACCTTCTCCTCTTAGTTAAGAAGAGCAAGACATTAACCTAAGAAATAAACAGAAAAAATTATAGATAAGCTAAAACTTAACCACATCCTGTTTAGATAACTCCCTGGGAAATGTAAACCTTGTGAGATTTTTACACAATTCCAAAATGAAGTAATTTGGTTACCATGGTTACTTGTAAATGTATAAAAATCCAATATAAAGTTCTCCCAAGGTCCACATTATCTGACATCATGTTGGGTTGTCATTTTTCAGTTGGAAATAAGTCTCATTTGTTCCAATATTCTCTGTCTCCCTAATCTAGTGTAACATTTGGAGGCCCTAGTGAGATATCTCATCAGTTAGCGACTCGTTGGAGGAGGCCCTGTGCCCCCTAGGCTTGCTGGCTCATTCTCATGTGACAGGACATCCAGGCTGATTGCAGCTCACCACCCAAGTGAACTGTGAGGCCAGACACCACAACTGCAGGACAGTGCAATTGGGTCCTGCATCCTGACCTTTGTAAGAATCTGTAAATTTGGCTTTGTCTTTGGGCTTATCCAGGGGCTTGTTTCTTTTTTCCAGATTGATAATTTGATGGACCCAAGGCTCCCAGATGTGGAAGTCATCTGATCTCATCATGACTAAGAATTTGGTCAGAGTTTTGCCTCTAAATTCCATTTAGATTTGATCCTTTCTGGTTTTTGAAGGTGCTCCAAAAGCAGTTAGTACTTCTCAGAACTTTTTTTTTGGTCTATATTGTGTTTTCCCAAATGGGCTGAAAATTTCAGGTTTCTGTAGCCTTGGACTCTTATTTGTACTGCTAATAGAGGAGAGAATGAAACACTTGATCCTCAGGTGTGCAGTACAGTGTAAGATACTGTTACTTGAAAACCCGGACAACCATACCAGTTCCCTTATACAAACTCCTGGCTATATGCAGTTCCAGCATTTTCCCAGTGTTTTTTAAAAATGTATTTAGTACAGGATCTACAGGGTCTCCCTACAAAGATCAGGCTCATAGTGACCCTCCTGTTTTCAACCCAACAAGTGCTGTGATTACAACTGTGAGCCACCACATCCAGTCTCAGTCGCCATCTCAGCACACTCCAGGGGCAGGGCCAGCACTGGTTGTGCTGCTGCGGATCAAACCCTGGCCTCTGTGCTCTTCCTAAGCAGGTGCTTTAAACCGCTGAGCTATCTGGATGGCTCTATCCCATTGGTTTTTGATGTGTGCTTGTTGATTTCCTGATCAAGTTTTGATGATAAAGGGAGGTCTTTGAAATAAACACCTACTGTGCTGCCTTAGCCCCATATATACTTTTTCCTTTTCTTGGGCTGTTTCAGAGAAAAGGGACAGAGTGTGGAAAGCATTGGAATATCAGTTTAGATTAGATACTCAGCAAGCTGAACAAGATAAAATGGAGGTGATAATAGCTATTGAATCCCAAGAAAGATCCAATTGGGATCCAAATACTGCTGAGGGGATGCAGTGGAAATCCACCAGCAAGCTTAGCGAAAAGGGCTTATTGTAACTGCCTGGCACTTCACAAGTATAAACAAAGTGGCCAAGATGCGTCAGTGATCAGCAGGAAGCCCTGACACATTCCTTATGTGCCTTCCAGAGGCTTATCAGACATAGTCTATATTCAATTCACAGGTGCCAAAGAATCCTTGCATTATTAACATGGCTTTTGTTACTCAGTTGGCACTGATATATGTCTTAAGTTACAGAAACTGGATAGGTATGTAGGAATGACTATGACTTAGTTGACTGAGGTGGTTCAAGAAGCATTCCATAACAGAAAGCAAAAATGGTAGAGACTTAAGGAAGAAGAAATGCAAGTGTTCCTGGAGGCTTGCAGGAAAGGGAGTCAGGCAGGCCTGGAGTAAATGGGGAGAAAGGCAAGTGACTTCAGCAGGGAGGATGCTGCACTCCTCTAGACCCAGACTAGTGTGCCTACTGCAAGGAAAAGGCATATTTAAATTGAGAATGTCTGAAGCTGCTAGAGAGGGGAAAAAGGAAGTGTTTGTGATTGATTCGGGGAAGTTTTAGAATGACAGGTTCATGGATCTCTGCCTCCTGGCCCCAGGGAGCCCATGTTAACTCTAACTGTGGGCACATTCGTAGGTCAAAAGAAATCAGTATAACTCAATTTGACTAAAAGTATATCTGATTTTATGAGCAGCTTGTCTTGTGTGCATGCTTTTGTTTGCATTGTCTTTTGACTCAGTCTATAAACAGCTGTTTTATTTGAGCTCAAAAAATTCTTTTTATATTTTTGGATTTTTAAAGCACTTGTCTGTAATCAATTTGGCTTATAGCTAAATGACATAAAATAAATATATGCTTCCATCAAAGTTATCAGCTACCAAAATGATGTTAAAATTGGTTTATGAATGTAATACATATTACTGTTTATGTATTATGACTTTTGAGAGTCTCTCATTCTTTAAAATTAATGCAGTAAAGTGGTGTGATTGGATTTTCACAATTCAGTAAAATTTGTTAAGATAGTTAAATAAAAAAAAAATTTAGGAGGGCCAGGGAGATAGCTCAGTAGAATAAGTGCCTCTCTGGCAAGTGCAAGGTCCTGAGTTCAATTCCTGTTACCACACATATACCAAAAAAATCCCTTAGGGCAAACAAAAATTGTTATATAGGTCTCTAAGTGAGGGGGGCAGAGAGATGGCTCAGTAGAATAAACGCTTCTCAAGACAAGCGCCAAGGGCCTGAGTTCAATCCCCGATTCTGAAAAAAAAAAAAAAAAAGAAAAAAAAAGCCCTACAGTAATATATTTAAGTAAATATACAAGTCAAGAAAAAGACAAGGTTAAGTACCAAAAATTTAGGTCTCTAACTGATAAATAAAAAAGCAACTTCCTGAAATAACATAAACAGTTTTTGTTTAATTGTAAGGAGCCCCATTAATCAGTAGCCTTATGGAAAACACATCAATAAATATTGTTCAAAATACATTATTGTGATATGTTTACATTGATCATCACCACAGGGTATTTTTTTAAAAAGACAATAAGGTTTTATGATTCAAAGATATACTTGATACAAAATTAAATTAAGAAACAATATAATGACAAATCATTATCACTAATTTCATGGTGTATTAAGTGTATGTATGCCTTCCAAATGTACAGTATTATAAAATGTAAAACTGAGATTGTTTATAGTGATAAACATATGCTTTTCTCTTGTATTCCAGATATTTATAAGAGGTTCATGTCAAGGAAAAATGAGGTGATCAGTGAAATGATAATTTTTTAACCAAACACTTATGCAAGGGCCAGCAAAATAGCTCAGCAGACCAAGCACTTGCTTAGGCAAGCTTAGGGACCAGGGTTCAATCCCCAGCACCACAAGCCACACTGGCCCTGCCTCTAGGCATAACCGAGTCCTGGTGTGGTGGTGCACACCTGTAATCCCAGCACTAGGGAGGCTGAAAATAGAAGGATCACTATGAGTCCAAGTTGCATAGTGAGATCCTGTACCAAACACATTAAAAAGAAAACATTTATGAGAAATGTATCTTATGTATGTGCCGCTACATGTAAATGCTTAGATTCTGAACAGCCTAGATAATGTTACAAATTTCTTCAATGATATCCTATTAAAGGACTACAAATTTGGTAAAAGTTTCTTATGTACTAGATATTAAAAGGCTACTCTATTCTAAGATGCAAATGTAAGTGTATTACAAAAATGTCATTATAACTTTTGCTACAATACTATGTATGGCTTTTATTTTAAATTTTCTATGCAAAGCTTTGTAACTGTTTTCTGTTAACA
The DNA here is from genome assembly GCA_004027165.1 of Ctenomys sociabilis. Taxonomy (NCBI): domain Eukaryota; kingdom Metazoa; phylum Chordata; class Mammalia; order Rodentia; family Ctenomyidae; genus Ctenomys; species Ctenomys sociabilis. The sequence continues at coordinate 16,480 of PVKA01029690.1, forward strand.
TTCTACAGGGATTCAAATACTAAACCATCCATGCTTGGTAAGAAACAACAGTTCTCTGTCTATACCTTATATTACTGTTGCTTAATACTCAAGTAAAATTTTAATAATTAAATTCACAGTTCCCACTACAGTGTAATATCATTAATCTTTTTGGATGTTCAACTGAGGTTTGGATACAAAAAACTACAAAGATAGATAAGTTAAGGGGATAGCCAGTATTTTGGACCTATACCTCTGTTATGGTTTGCATCTAGTTGTCCATCCAAAGCCTTATGCAGTCATGAGGCAGCTTTGAGAGTTTGTGATTAATTCATGATCCAATGCTGAGATTGTTGGTGTGAGTGCTATAATCAACCTGGGGTGGGCTATCTACACTAAAATATAATGAGGGGAAGAGAGGCAACCACTGTTCCTCCCTTTGTTCTTTGCTTTTTTCTGTGCCACAAATGGCTTCTCTTTGCCATATGAAACTCTGTCATGGAACCAGCTTAGTATGGACTGAAACCTCCACCATCTGTGAGCTAAATAAACATTTCCTTCCTTAATTCAGGGCTCTCTGGTATTTTATCTCAGAAATGAGGTAAAAGTAACTGAGACACCATCCTAGTTCAATGAGGACTCAGGACACGAGAAAACCTCTGCTGTGACATTCTATAACTCAGTTGAATTCCTGAATTTTTGATCAAGGACATTGTAGGGCCATAGAGGAAAGTGATTCTGGGGTGTATAGTGTGCCTAAGGAGAATCCTAAAAAAGTTTCTCAAGCTTTCACAAGAAGAAACTTGGTCAAGCAATGACCAAGACATCCTGATGGCTGACACTGACAAAAGTACTGAGAGGACACTGCTCAGGGTGTCCTATCCCAGACTTTGGGACCTTGGAAGTGCTTGGTAGGATACTTGTCTAAGAGATTAGATTACATGGTGGCTGGATAGCCTCCTTACCTGTGCAGTACTGTTGCCACCACCATTTTGGTAAAATAAGCTGATAAACTGACTTTGGGACAAAAGCTAAATGTGTTTGTTCCTCACGCAATGGAGACCATACTGAGGGGACCTGGCAGTAAGCGTCTGTCAGGAACTGGGATGGCTCTCTATGCTGGGATTCTTTCAGAGGATCCCTATCTAATCATTAAAGCTATTCAGGCCTTCAATCCTGCCACTCTTTTACCTATGTCCTGGAGCCACCTAAGGCATGGTTGTGTGGAGGCAATTGAGATGATCTACATAGCCTGACTGGAACTGCAGGATGTATTCCTCCAGAACCCTGACCTGAATCTATTTTCAGATGGCAATAGCATGGTAATTGATGTGGTTCAAAGTGTGGGAGTGACAGTTGTATCCATCAAATAGACTGTCTTGTGTAGGGCCTTGTCTCCAGGGATATCAGCTCAGAAAGCTGAGCTAATTGCTCTCACTTGGTCCTTAGAGGTAGGAAAAAACAAGCAGGTAAATGTTTACACCAACTCCCACTATGCCTTGCTACTTCACATGTGTATGGCACCATCTACTGGGAATGAGACCTCTTAATTATGGGAGAAAAACTATCAAAAATTCACAAGAAATATTGAACCTATTACAGGCCATGTGGCTGCCTGCCAAGGTTGCTGTGATCCATTGCTTGGGTCATTGAAAGAGCAATTCAATAAAAGCTCAGGGAAACAAAGCAGCTGACTTATCAGCTAAAGAAGCTACCATCGATGAATCACTCCTCATAGTTCGAGCATTAGTGATTCTACTTCTCAAACCACCCAAGTACTCAGAAACAGAACTAAAGTGAGCCAAAACAGAGGAGGCTACAGAACAAAATGGATGGCATGTTTTACCAGGAGTGAAAGTGTTTTCCCCTAAAGCTATAGGACATGTTGTGATACAGGAGCTTCATAGCTGTACTCATTTGGGAAAGGTGGCCATGGTAGAGTTGCTTGGCTGCTATTTCTTTGTTGAGAACTTTATGCACCTCAGTGGCTACTAACTGCATCATTTGTGCTTAAAACAATCCAGTTTCTTACCCACAGCAACAACCAGATATTTAGAGGCTGGAAATCCTGCCATTTGTGGTTGTCAAAATGGACTTTACTGAAATCAAGCTTAGTAACAGAAATAAAAGATACCTGGTGGTTTTTATCTGCACATACTTGGGCTGGGTGGAGGCCCTCCCCATGGGGACTGAAATTTCTAGAGAGATGGTAAAAACTCTGATGGAGCTTATTATACCCTGGTATGGGCTTTCCATAGTAGTAGGTTCAGATAAAATGCCTACTTTTGTGGGTGGAGTAGTCCAAAGTCTTCCAGAAGCCCTGGGGCTAAAATAAAAGCTATATACAGCTTACCAGCTACAGGGTTCTGGTCATGTACGGAGACAAAACTGAACTCTAAGAAACACTAGCCAAGCTCTGCTGGAACACTGGAGCTACTTGAGTGCTTATGCTTCCAATGGCTTTCCTATGATCTCAGTCTAACCTGTATTGCATAGACTAACTCCATTTGAAATAATGTTTGGGAGGTCTCCCTCACTCTTGCCTATTCTGGAAGGACTAGAGAAAATGGAAACTCTGGACTTACATCAACAAATTAAAGCCTTGTAGAAGACTTTATAGGACCTGTGATAGACTGTGTTACAATGACATCACATTGTAGTAATAATTGTCATGTTGACCACCAGGCCATGCCTCATTCATTGTATAAAAAATAAGATTGGCTTTAACTGAAGCTACAGAGTGTGAGGCACCACTGTATAAAGGACTATATATGTCCTAAGAAAGGACATTATTTCAAATAGAGTTAGTCTTAGAACACGAAGGGAGTGACATGGCACGAGAGACTATTTAGTTTTTATTTATTTATTTATTTATTTATTTATTTATTTATTTATTTTCTATTTAGTTTGCAAAACTCCATTTTTTTTCACTGAAAACATTTTATTGGCCTTCTTAAAAGAAATGGGAATTTATTCACCGGGAAGGATGATCCCATCATACTTCTGCTGGAACCAGTGCATGGCCTCCTCTTTGCTGATTCTGTGTTTGGCCCCAGTGCAGCCTATACTGCATTTCTCATCTGTGATGCTGAAATCTGACCTACCCAGCACCACATAGAAGTCCAGGCCTTAGATACCAATGCTTGGGTTATATTTGATGCCCAGATCGATATTTTCCTGGATTCCAAAACCAATTTCCAGTATCAGAGAAGTTATTTTCCCTTAATTCATGCTCTCGCACCTGTAGGCTTTTCTCCAGGGTTTTTATGGCATTGCCCCTCTGACTGTGCAGCAGAAAGTGATCTTCTCATTTCTCCTGATGCCAAAGAACCTAACAGTGTATCTAGCTTTAGAAAACACAGGAGTCTGGCCCGTGAGCTGCTCCAACACCTTGGCTGCCCACGTCATTCTGTCTCCACTCTCCCCGACGCAAATGTTAAGGCAGAGTTTGTGAATTCAGAGTTCTCACATGGGGTTCACCTTGATCCTTTGCCATGGTGGAGAACCAGTTAAAACTCCACTTTAGTAGTAACTTAAGCATTAGATAAATTTACTCCTCACCTCTCCCCTCTTAGTTAACCATAATTCCCATGAAAGGAGAACAAATCATTAACCTAAGAAATAAACAGTTAGCATACACTGTAGGTAAGCTAAAATTTACCCATATCCTTCTTAAACAACTCCTTGGGAAGTGTAAACCTTGTGAGATTTTTGTAAAATTCCAAAATGAGGTAATGTGGTTACCATGGTTACTTGTAAATGTATAAAAAGTCAGAATAAAATGTCTCCAGGTTGACATATTACTTTGTGTCAGAATGTCATCCTTAAGCTCAAAATAAAGCCAAGAAGAACTTGGAGTAAAGTATTTCAAGTTCTAAAAGCAAACAACTTTAACCCAGCCTGACATACACTGTAAGACATACACTGCAAAATTATCTTCAAAATTAATGGAGAAATAAGATACTTCCAAGAAAAAGAACCACTGAAGAAATTCATGACCACAAAACCAACCATACAAAGAATACTGAAAGATAGTGTAGACATGGGTAAAATGACTAAAATTCTGAGAATAAAAAAAAAAAAAAAAAACTACCAAGCAGGGAAACAGCTAAACAGAGGGGAAAAGAAGGGAACCAACAGCAGGAAAACAGAATGACAAAGTTGAGCCAATGCATATCAATTTTCTTTATTATGTAATGGCCTCAATTTACCAATCAGAAGAAACACACTGGCAAAATGAATCAAAAAACAATGTTCAATATTATGGTGTATGCAAGAAACACATTTAACTCAAAAAGGAATTAATGAGCTGAAAGTTAAGCAATGGAAAACAATAATCCATGCAACAGGAACCTGGAAAGGAGGGTGTGCAGCCATTGTGAACTTCAGATGAACAATGTTCAAAACATAAAAAAAGATCACTATATAGTTGTTAAGGGAAAATTTCAAGAGGAAGAGATAATAATCATAAATATGTATGTACCAAATGTGGAACATGCATCATAAATAATAAGACAATTATTAATATATATAATACAAATATATAAGACAATTATTAATAGATATGAAAAATCCAATAAGCAACAACACAACTGTAATGGGAGACCTCAGTACCTCATGGTCATAGAGAGATAGATCACCTAGCAAAATATCAGAAAGGAAATATCAGAACTGAACTAAATTTGTGAGCGAATAGATTTAGGAGATGTTTTCAGTGTGTTATCCAAAATGTCATCAGGATGCTCCTGATCTGGAAGGAAGTGAAACGATGCACTTACCATCATTGCTTATAGACCAGAAGTTGGAAACTTAGTTCTCTTTCCCATATGGAAAGATGACATATGAAAACACTGAGAAGCCAGACACTGAAGAGAAGAAACCCAAAGCCAAGAAGGCTGCTGCAGAGGGCCTGGTAAAAAGGGTAAGGTGAAGGCAAAGAAGTCCAAGAAGGGGCATCCTCACTGTAGCCGAAATCCTGTCCTGGGTAGACAAATTGGAAGATGTTCCCGTTCTTCTATATATTCCAGAAAGGCTATGTACAAGAGAAAGTACAGAGCTGTTAAATCAAAGGTTGTGAAGAAAAATAAAGAGAAAGTTCTTGTTATGATCACAAAACCAGTCAGTGGGGACAAGAATGGAGGTACTCAGGAGGTTAAGATTTGAAAAAATGCCTAGATTCTGCTCTACTGAATATGAGCCCTTAAAGCTCGTAAGCCATGGCAAGAAACCTTTCTGTCAGCATGTGAGGAAACTTTGAGCTAGCATCACTCCCAGCACAATCTTGATCATCCTCACTGAGCATCACAGAGGCAAGAGAGTGGTCTTCCTGAAGCAGTTGGCCAGTGGCCTGCTGCTTGTGACTGGGTCTCTCAGCCTTAATCGTGTTCCTCTACAAAGAACACACCAGAAATCTGTCATTGCCACCTCTACAAAAGCTGGTATCAGCAAAGTGAAAGTCCCCAAACACCTCACTGATGCTTGCTTCAAGAAGAAGAAACTGTGGAAACCCAGACACCAGGGGGGGGGTGAGATTTTTGATACTGAGAAACAGAGATATCCGATTTCAGAGCAGCACAAGGTAGATCACAAAGCAGTGGACTCAAAGATTTTATGAAAAATCAAAGCTGTTTCTCAGCTCCGGGGCTACCTGTGATCCAGTTTTGCTCTGACAAATGCACTTTATCCTCAAATTAGTGTTCTAAATTTCTTGCTAAGAACCTAATTAAATAACTAATGCATTAAAAACAAAGCAAAACAAACAAGTCTTCCAATACACATTCTTCTCATCTTATACATGAGATGTTATCTAAAATAGACTATATAGTAGCCCACAAAACATGCTTAACTAAAGGCTTAGGAATTGAAAATATTCCACTGATATAATGTGACCAAAGTACAATGAAATTAGAAATTGTTTGCAAAAGAAACAGCAAAAACTCCATAAACACATGAAAATTAAATAAGACTCACCTTACAACCAATGAAATTAAGCAATTAAACAATATGTACAACTAAATGTGAAAGCAGATACATCATACCAGAACTTACAGAACACAGTAAAATCAGTTCTAAGAGGAAAATTTATAGTGGGAAATTCTTATATCAGGAAAACAGAACAAGCCCAAATAAAAATGCAGTATTGCACCTCAAGCTTCTAAAATACAAAGAAGTGCAAAACAAGCTCAAAGTTCATACAAGGATAGAAATAAAAGAGATAAGAGCAGAAGTTAATGCATTGGAGAGTAAGAAAGCAATACAAAGAATTAATGAATTGAAGAGTTGGTTCTTTGAAAGAATATATAAATCAATAAACTACTAGCCAAACTTATCAAAAAAGAAATGGCTCAAATCCATGCACTATGGAATGAAAAGGGTAAAATCAATACAGATCCTGTGGTGATTCAGAAGCTCATGAATACCTACTTTGAAAATCTTTACTCTGGTGGGTTGGAAAACACCCCCCAAAATAGACAGATTCCTAGAAACATATGAATTACCAAAGCTGAATCAAGAAGATATAAAAATTCTGAATAACACAGTACTAGTTAAGATTGAAAATGTAATGAGAAACATACCAACAAAGTAAAGCCCAGGTACTAATGGATCCACTGGAGATTTCTACAAGAAATTTATTTGTTTGGTTTTTTTCCATAATTTTATTGAAGAACACATAGCAATGAGACAGTTTCAAGTCAAATTAGCAGGACAGATTCAATAATTAATACATTGCACATTTTCAGTGGTTATTTGTTGTACAAGGTACAAAACACAATTAGAGCTAGAGAATGTAGCTGTACACCTATCTTTTCTTTTCAAAGCTGAATTACAGTACAGTTTCAATAATTAATACTCTTTCACATTATTATCTTCCTAGCGGTTATCCATTGTACAAGAAGCAGACAGGATATCCTGTCCAAACACTATTAGTACAAATCTTTCTATTAATTGAATTAAGAGAAAGTAGCTGTATATCTATCCTATTTTGAATACACAGGTACAAAATGGTCCTTCATTTGTATCCCCTTTTTTGTTTAGTTTTGTCAGAGATGGGTGTCCCATTGTTATTTAAATATTGTAGGTGCGTGAATTCAGCAAAGTATTTCAATATAGTCCAGTACTGCATAATAGTAGTGGGTTATTTCTAGGACTGACAATGTCTGAAGTTGTTGACTCGAGTCTTTTACAGCTCAGCCTATTAGTATGGCTTTACTTTTTATACTTCGATTTTAAAAACTGATTAATAGGACAGTTTCAAGAATTAACACATTGTACATTGTTATCTTCTTATTGGTTATCCATAGTACAAGATGCAGATGGGATATCCTGTCCAAACACTACTGTTAGTACAAATCTTTCTTCTCATTGAATTAAGCTAAAGTAGCTGTATATCTATCCTAACTATTGTGTACATACAGCTACAAAATTGTATCCCTTGTTTTTGTTTAGTCCTATCAGAAATAGGTATTCCATTGGCATCTAAATACTATAGATGTTCCATTGGCATCTAAATGCTATAGGTGGCCGGGCATGGTGGCGCATGCCTGTAATACCAACACTTGGGAGGCTGAGGCAGGAGGATTGTTGTGAGTTCAAGATCAGCTTGAGCTACAAAGTGAGCTGAAGGACAGTCTGAACTCCATAGTGAGACCCTGTCTCAAAAAGACATTAAAATAAATAAATAAATAAATACTATAGGTGTATGAATTCAGCAAAACAATCCAACACAGTCCAGCAGTCCACTACAGTATTTGGTTATCCACAGAAGGGTGTTGACTAGAGCCATTTACAGCATATTATTATTTCCTTATTTTATATACCTCGATTTTATACTTTTCTGCTGGAAGGTTAAGACAGAGACAAAGCAAGACCTATATAACAAAAACGTAACTTAGGTATCTGATGAGGTCAGTCAAGTCCCCTCAGGATTTATCCTGAAACCCTGTACTTCACTTTGTAGATCCTTTGTCAGTGTCAGGCATGTGGATGAGTCATGGCCATTGTTTGACCAATTTTCTCTCTGTGAAAGGAGGAGGGAAAGTTTTCTTTCCATGTGACTCTCCTTAGCCACACTATAGATCATCAATTACATTCATCTGTGGCTCCATAATCTTGATCAGAAAATTTGGGGCACAACTCAGTTCCATGATGTCACACTGTATGTTCTCCTATGCCCTGAGTGTTCCCTGATCTTGAAAGGCTAGGGCCAAAATGTTGGCTGACCTTGCAGCCCTTCCATTTCTCCAATTTTAATTTAGATTGTTAACCATCCAGAAGAGGAGCTGATTATTACCCTGCAACATATGCAGTTCATTTTACCCTATCTGTCTAAATTCCTTTTAGTTGTTATACCTTTCTATTTGTATTTCTTCTTTTGATTTCTTACACTAGGGAGACGATGTGATATTTGCACATGTATGTCTGGTTTATGTCAATTATGAGTATATGTTTGAGTGGCATTTACTTAAATATAAATGCTTCAAGTGTATTATTCTTTATAGCTGAGTAATACTCCATTGTATAAAAATAACACATCTTTTTCAAACAATCCTCATGTGACGGCATCTTGGTGGCTTCCAAGATTTTGCTGTCACACTTGTGCTGCTATAAACATAGGTACACATATATCACTATGATATGATGTTTTCAGTTCCTCTGGGAAAATGCCCAGTAGGGGGATAGCAGGCTTAAGTAGGATTTCCAGTCCTAGCTCTGTGAGGAGTCTCCACATTGATTGCCGCAATGATTGCACCAGTCTGCATTCCCATCAGCAGTAGAGAAGTGCTCCCTTCTCCCTACAGCCTCTCCAACATTTGTTATTGATTGATTTCTTTATGATAACCATTCTTTATGGAGTGAGATGGTATCTCAGTGTTTTTAACTAGCATTTCATGGATGGTAGCGATGTGGAGCATTTTTTTCATATACTTATTCACTTCTTTAATTTCATGCTCTGAGAAGTGTGCATTCCTCTCAGATACCCATTTCTGGATTAGGTCTTTAAATTTGAGGGCCCTAATGTATTTTAGTTCTTTATAAACTCTAAAGATCAAACCTAGAATATCTGAGTGCTTATTAGTTAGGATTTTTTCAAGATTTGTGGGTTGTCTTTTCACTTTGTTGACAATTTCTTTTGAAGTGCAAAAACTTCTCAAGAAGAGTTGCTCCTAGTTGTTAATTCTTTCAAGTGATTTCCGTGTGAATACATGTTTGTTCATGAACTCTGCCTACCCCTGTGTCTTCCAGAGTTCCTCCTACTTTCTCTTCCAGGAGATTGAGTGTTTCTGTTTTAACGTTTAGATTTTCAATCCATTTTGACTTTAGCTTAGTGCATGGTGATAGATCTGGGTCAAGTTTTAGTTTTAGGCATGTAGAAAGCCAGTTTTACTAGCACCATTTGTGAAAGAGGTTATCTTTCTTCCAGTAAGCGTATTTGGCCCCTTTGTCGAAGATCAGTTGGCTGAGTGTGTTAGTATAGGCCTCTACATATTCTAATTTATTCCATTGATTCTCAGGTCTATTTCTTTGGCAATACCATGTTAACTTTATCACAGTGGCTTTGTAGTATAATTTCAAGTCAGGAATTGTAATGCCTCCTGCCTTGCCTTTGTAGGCCAGGATTGCCTTTGCTATTCTACATCTTTTCTGGTTCCAAATAAATTTTTGGAATGATTTCTCTCGGTTTGGGAGGTATGATGGTGGCAGTTTGATAGGGATTGCATTGAATCTGTACAATTTTGGAGATATGCCCATCTTCACAATGTTGGTTTTTCCTATCCAGGAGCAGGGAGTATCTTTGCATTTTTTGAAATCCTCTATTATCTCTTTTCTTACTATACTGCCATTTTCTGTGAAAAGATCTTTGACTTGCTTGGTTAAGTGAATTCTGAGGTATTTCATTTTCCTCGGTGCTACTGTAAAAGGTATTGTTTCTATAGTTTCCCTCACAGTGTGTTTGTTATCTGTGTAGAGGTATGCTATTAACTTTTTTGAGTATTGACTATGTATTTTCCTGCTATGCTCTGAATTTGTGCATCAATTCTAATAGCTTCTTGATGGAGTTTTTTGAGTCTTCCAAGTAAAGTATCATGTCATATGCAAATAGTGATAATTTAATTTCTTCTTTACCTATTCTTATTCCTTTTATTTCTCCCTCTTGTTTAATGGCTGTAGCTAATAATTCCAAAACTATATTGAATAGGAGGGGTTATAGAGGACATCCTTGTCTTGTACCAGATCTAAGCGTAAAAGATTTCAGTTTTTCCCCATTTTGAATTATATTAGCCATTGGTTGTTATTGATGGCTTTTATCAAATTGAAGTAGAAGCCTTGTATTCCAATTTTTTGTAGGGTTTTGAACATGAATGAGTGTTGGACATTGCCAAACGCTTTTCTCTGCATCAATTGAGATGATCATGTGGATTTTAGATTTCAGTCTATTCATATACTGTATTACTTTTATAGATTTTTAAGTACTGAACCATCCTTGCATCCCTGGGATGAATCTTACCTGGTCATGGTGTATCATCTTTGGTGTATTCTATGTGCTAGGATTTTATTGAGGATTTTTGCATCTATGTTCATAGGGGAGATTGGCCTGTATTTGTCTTTTTTAGTTGTGTCTTTCCCTGTTTTTGGAATCAGTTTAATAGTTGCCACCAGAAGTTATTTCAGGAAGACTGCTTCCTTTTTCATTTCATTGAAGAGTTTGAGGATTATATCTTCCAGAAATTCCTTGTAGAATTCAGCTGTGAATCCATCAGGACCTGGACTTTTCTTTTTTGGTAGTCTTTTTATTACGTTTTGTATTTTGTTGACTGTTATTGGTTTATTAAGAGTTGTTATATCTTCTTGATTCAGGATTGGTAATTTGCACCTTTCGAGGAATCTGTCCATTTATTCTGGATGTTCCAATCTGAGAGCAAAAATCCTCAAAGTCGCTGTTGATAATCTTCTGAATTTCCACTGGGTCTATGGTGATTTCACCTTTTCATTCCTTACTGCCTGTATTTGATTTGTTTTCATTCCTCTTTGTGATGTGGTTAGCTAGGGGATAATCAATTTTATTTAATCTTTCAAATAACCAACTTTTTACACTAGGGAGACTATACGATATTTACACATGTACAAAAGGAAATGTACAACAAGTAAAATCAATTGAGTCAGATAAGGCAAAGTGAATGGCATGTGCTGCAGGATACTAATCAGCTTTTCTTCTGGATGGTTAACAACCTAAGATCACAAGTCAGAGTTGGAGAAATAGAAGAGCCACAAGGCCAGCCAACATTTTGGCCCTAGCCTTTCAAGGTCAGCGAAGACCCAGGACATAGGAGAACCTGTACTGCAATATCATGAGACTCAGGTGAGCTCCAAATTTTTTGAGCACGGAGATTGAGGAGCCACAGAGGAAAGAGATTGAAGTTCTAAAGTGTGCCTAGGGAGAGTCACATGAAGAGAAAACTTTCTCTCAGGCTCTCACAGAGAGCAATCTGGTCAAGCATTGGCCGTGACTCATCCACATGGATGACACAGACAAAGGAACTACAGAATAATGTACAGGACTACAAGATAAACCCTGAGAAGAC
>PVKA01029691.1:0-21280 GCA_004027165.1 Ctenomys sociabilis
GGGAAAGGGAGGGAAGGAGAGGAAGTGGAGAGGAGGGGAAGTGGGGAGAAGAGAGAAGAGATGATGAGAGGAAAGGAGGGGACAAAGAGACAGAGAGAGGAGGATAGGAGGACAGAGAGAGACAGAGAAAGGGAAGAAAGGAGAGAGAAGGAGTAGAGGGAGAGGGAAGGAAGAGAACAGAGAAAGGGAGAAGGAGCAGGAGAAAAAGAGGGAGAGAGGGAAAAAGAACATCTCTCAAAGACAAGATGAGCCTATTTATTCTGAAATTTTTTAAAATAATTAAGGAAAATTTCAAATTGTTTATTTTGATCCTTAAATCTCCTATCTGGAATATGATTGTTATACAATTAGCAGTTCATGTCTCCAGTGATTTTAAGGTTTTACAAAAGTAGAGGGAAGAATTTCTTCCTGTCTCTCCATGCTGTTCTGTTATGTTTCTCTGCCCCAGGCAGGGGGCACATTCCTGAAAGAGGAACAAGGGTGTGGGTGGGCAAAAGTGGAGTTATAGGGTAGCTGAAAACTCGAATAACATTTCAAAAATAGCCACAGTTTTAACAGCAACTATCTCGAGATGGTCAAATTATTGGTGATTTGTGTTTTCTCTGTGATGTTCTATTGGTTCCAAGCTTTTGGCATAAAATAAGCTATCAGATTTAAAACCTTATCTTCTTTTTCCATTTCTCTTTTCAGCAGGATTGAGATTTTTCAAAGTTCAAGAGCTAATTTCTCGGGCTTGCCAGATAGCTCAGCGGATTGAAGCACCTGCCTAGGCAGACGCCCGAGCTGGGTTTGATCCCAAGCCTGCTGTGCTGGCCCTGCCTTTGGGGCGCACTGAGACAGAGATTGAGACTGGGCACAGCGGTGCGTGCCTGAAATCCCCGCACTTGGCAAGATGAAAACAGGGGATCACTATGCGTCCAATCTGTGTAGCGAGACCCTATAAATCCTGTAGTGAATACATAAAAATTTTTTTTAGAAATTAAACATTAAAAAACGAACAAAGTTTTTATTTTGGGTCTTATCCCAGCGTACAAAGCATGAAAGATGCTGTAAAAATAGTTATGGAACTCCGTCGCATGAACCAACCGTGTTCGTCCACCCATTTACAAGTGTACGGGTCTAATGGTGGACAGTCCATCTGTACATCTATGTCTTGCAGTTCCAATTCAAAGAGCAATTAGAAGGATTTTGGGAGCCATTGTACAAAACTCTAAGCAAATGACCAAGTTCACGACAAAGTATTCCTCCTTATCCTTCTGCTCTAGACTTGGATATGCTCGCTGCATGACGTAAGGAAGTTTAACGAAATCTTGTGCGCCGGGCCCTACAAGTCTCGGACGCCCAGTAAGTACATGGTGAGTGTTGAAGTAAACATCAAACAAAAACTTATTACAGTGAAAGACACATTGCCATTAGCTCCCTTCACAGAAACTTGAGAATTGCTTCTGATTTTGAGTTTTCAGATTTGGGGGATCTGCACAGTTGCAATGAGACATCTTAGGGCGGTGGACACATCACTGTGTGATTTTCTTTTCTGTTTCATATACAAAACACATGGCATGAAGGTGATTTTAAGAGCTCCTTTTATAGAGTGTGTGCTTCGAGTGTGAACTACTCCATGGGCTTGGAGGTGCTGTTTTCTACTTCAGGCGGTGTCTATGTGCTGCACAGGTGCTGGTCTTAGAACTTCTTGGATATTGCATCTTTTTGATTAGGTGTGCTGAAGCTGTGGCTGGGATAAGTAGATATCAATGAGTCGATTCGATACAACAATTCTTGCAGTTCTTGAACCTTAACATGCAATGCTGACAGGTTCCGGAGATCAGAATGTGGGTATTTTTGTGGAAGCCACTATCCTGCCTGTGAGAAGCTCCGTGGATATCATCACCCCCTTCCGAATCAATTCTTTTTTTTTTTGTAGCCATTGAAGTTGAGGAACTTTCCCTCACGAACCTGTCCCTGTAGATTACCATGATTGCTGGTTTATCCTCTTTGGACTGGATTAAAATGTCCTAGATAAGCTCCTGCTTCAGGATGCTTGCAGAATGAATTAAAAAAATTAAAAAAAAAAAAAAGTGAACCAGTCATGAAATGTTCTGTACTTTGTCTTGTGTCGATCTTACATTTTTCCATGGGCTGAACTCCCTGAAAAATTTTTATGTTCAAGTAGCAAACCGGATGACCCCATGGAGACAAAGTCATTACAAGCATGATTTGCAGCCTCTCTCCTCCACGAGGTGCTACGACTTCTGTTGTCCACGTTGCTTGCAGCAGTATCAATTTCGGCCTCAGGGAGCCTGGTTAGGCCATGGATAGGGCAACGGGTTTGCCAAGAGGCACACTGATTTGTCCTTGCTGTGCTGCTAATTGCGACCGTTGCCCTTTTTCAATCTCCACAGCCTCTGCTTCGATGATAAATTACGCTCACATAGCGACAGATACCAACACTTGCAGCATCCAATCTGTATGTTCCTTTGTGTGGAGGGAAAATAAGAAAAATGATGACACGGGCCAGGGAGATGGTTCAGCGGAATAAGAGCTTCCCTGTCAAACACAAGGGCCTCAGTTCAATCCCCAGTTCCGCCAAATAAACAAACAAACAAACAAACAAATAAATAAATAAATAAAAATAATAAGGTGATGACATACTAGTTACTAACACTAGGGGCATATTTACAGTCCTGGCTTCGTTTGAACTACCACCATTATTTCTCAAAAAGCTTAAGGAGAAGAACATTCATCCTTGTTTGCCCTTAACAGGTGACAGGCAGACAAACGAGAATAGGAATTGTTACTTGCGTATCCATACAGATTTTGTGCTTGACATCCTGAATTGCTTTCTTTCTTTCTTTCTTTTTTTTTTCTGTGCTTTAGGGAAGAGTGTACAGGGTGTTTGGGGTCTCACTACTAGATCAGGCTCACAGCGATCCGCCCATTTACAGCGTCCCAAGAGCTAGGATTACAGGCGTACACACCACTACACCCAGTCTCAATAGCCATCTCAGGGTGCCCCCGGGGATGGGACCGACATGACATGCCGAGGATCGAACCCCAGGCCCCTGCGACTGCCTAAGCAGGCGCTTTAATCCACCGGGCTATATGGCTGGCCCTCTGAGTTGCTCTCCGCTTATGCTTTTATTTGCTAAACACTGCCATGAAGGAACGGCTCCATGGACAAAGGATTGCTGAGCTCTTTCCCTTGCTGAGAAGTGGAGAAAATGTTAAGTCTTGGCAGGGGCCCAGCTGGACAGACAAGAAGACGCAGAAAGACAGCCCTGAAAGGAAAATTGCCTCACGCTTGGAGGGAAAGGCAAGGGTGGAAGGCAGCGAGCTGCAGAGCTTAGAAAGAGGAGTCGTCTCCAGTGATCCCAATTAGCCACTCGTACCTTGTCTGGTAGCTAGCACTGGGCCATGGGATGCTAGGCAGTGAAAAGGAGCTGGGCTGAAAGAGCACATCCGAATGCACGCTTGGGCACAGAGGGCCGCGTGGGAATACATTCTTTGACTCATGATTGCATTTGAACTATCAGAAAGTAGGAGGGGGAATTCATGATCATCTAATTTGGAACCCCGAATGAATTTTCTTTAAAAAATGATGAACACAAACCAAGAAAGCTGCAATCATTCTTCGAATGCCAATAAACAGAACACTATGTATCTGTTAAGGTCCACATGATGGAGTGGGGCTAGGCCGAGTTACTGAGGTGACTCCTGATTTATTGCTGGTCAACTTGGGGGCTTGTGAACAGTAACTGGTAAGAAAAGGGTGAATCCACTCCCAAAACTTATTGCATTTTCCACAATAGTCTGCTCAGCATACACAACTCGCCACGCCATAAAGAACATGAATAAATATTTGCTTGTGAGTCTCTAGAAAGGAGCACATACGTACATCTGCTCTACAGACAGAGCTATTCGTCCCAGGAAAGAGCCAACTATAATATTTTTCAATAGTGACTTTCATGTTAGAGGACACCTACACACTCTCCCTGCACAAATGAGAATTATGGCTGGCCCTGCTACTTAAAGATTAGAGTATGGAACAAGTATTAAGGGGTCAGAGAGTTCGTTCTTTAGTAAGGAGCTTATCTTGATTCATTCAAAGAACTTCATGCGAGTTTGAGGTTCTTCTGCAAAATTTAAATTGTGAAAAGAAAGACCATCTGTGGCCCCATACTGAAAGAATGCACAAATCTGCTAAGCACCAAGACAATTCCTACGCTGTCCCTGAAGTTCTGGCAGAAAGGAAAGAAAAGAAAGCAATAGGGAAATTCCTGGAGCTGAATGCGTTTCGTGGAGGACTCACTGTGCTAAAAGAAGGAGGACCAGGGAGATAGCTCAGTAACATGAGCACATTCCTGGCAAACGCAACGTCCTGAGTTCGATTCTGGGTACCAAAACTGTGACTCGTACCATTCCCAAGTATGGTGTTGTGGAGGACACAAGGCCAGAGAGGGGAACCCACCTTGATGCCCGGTAAGGAAGGGCACATATATTGGCAGTCAAGGCCATCTGAGACCTAAATAAACAGTGACAGTCACTCGGCCACTCCAGGGTCTCTGACACTGCCACTTCTGAGCTCTCCTAGAGAAATTAGCTGGCAGCATTTGTAGGCTTATAAAGGGAAGGACAGTGAAGGTATCAGGCTGTGAACAAGCACAGGAGGGGCATGCTTTAAAAAAATTACATGTAGCAAAATACCCACATTAAAATCTAACCTCGTAAGCGAGGCATAATAGAACACACCTTTAATCTAAGTGGGCTCGGAGTCCCAGGCAGGCGGATTTCAAGTTTGAGAGCAGTGCAGGCAACTCTGCAGTTTAGGGAGACATTGTCCCAAAGTCAGACCAAACAAAACTGGCTGGGAACAGAGCTCAGCCAAGGTCCTGGGTTCAGCACCTAGTGCCACATAGAGAGGAAACATTTTAAATCTGAGGACCTGGAAGGTAATATCATGCTGAGTGAGATGAGCCATGCACACCAGTCTCACTCCTAGGTGGAAAACAGGAAAGCTGGTATCATGTAAATTGGGAGTGAACATCATTCGCTAGACAGAGCAGGAGAGAATGACAGAAGGAGAGAGGTTGGTCGATGGACAGTAAGTCACCTGAGAAAAGAGTTCTGACTTCCTAATGCATACTACCATTGATATGTACAGGGTTTCAGGATAAGTCCTCAGGGGACTGGACTGACATTATCAGATACAAAAGTTACCTTTCCTGTTACATAGATCTTGCTTTACCTTGGTCTTAACCATCCAGCAGAAACGTATGAACACGATTTGTATGAAAAGTAAAGCCATGTTATTAGGCTGAGCTGTAAAAGGCTCAAGCCAACAACTTCTGACCTTGCCAGTCATGCAGATAACCCACTACTATTATGGACTACTGGACTATCCTGGAATATTTTGCTGAATTCACTCACCTACGGTATTTAAATGACAATGGAGTACGCTTCTCTCAAAAACCTAAACAAAAAAACGGGGATACAAATGAAGACCATTTTGTGTCTTTATATTCAAAATAGTTAGGACAGATATATAGCTACTTTCTCTTAATTCAATGAATAGAAAGATTTATATTAATAGTCCTTGTGGACAGGATAGCATGTCTGCATCTTGTATGATGAATAACCACTAAGCAGACAACAACACGCAATGTATTAATTATTAAAACTGTCCTAGTAATCAGTTTTGAAACTGCCTCATTGCTATCTGTTTATCAATAAAATTATTTAAAAACATAAACACAAGTTAGTCTGGAAAAAAAAGAACTAGAAGTAGTGATGAATATATTTAGCACAAAGATATGAGCGATGTGAAGGAGCTACACGTGTGAACCCTGCTCATTGCATGTATGTGTTGAAATATCACGTGAACTGCACTGAGTGGGCAAACTTTGGGGAGTAGGTTTTAAAAGCAAAGTCAGTTTCCATCTGAACCATTTTGTGTTTTTAAACAATTTGCATTGAGAAACAAATAGCAATGAGACAGTTTCAAAACAGGTTAGTAGGACAGTTGACAATAACTAATACATTGCATATTGTTGTCTTCATAGTGGTTATTCATCGTACAACATGCAGACATGATATCCTGTCCACAAACACTATTAGAACAAATCTTTCTAGTCACTGAATTAAGAGACGGTAGCCGTACATCTCTCCTGTTTTGAATATACAGATACAAAATGGTCCTTCTTTTGTATCCCCTGTTTTTGTTTAGTTTTGTCAGAGATGCATATTCCATTGTCATTTAAATATCATATGTGAGTGAATATAACTATTTTGAGTATGTCTCATGAATATTAAGAACAACTGTCTTGATGTAGAACCACCATATCCAGATTCCATCTCCAGGAAAATAATTCCCTGTGTCCTGGGAATACTCTCTCATGTACCATGGGTCATGAACTCCATTCCCCTGTGGAGGTAATTTTCCCCTGCAACCAGTAATGCCCTTTCAGTCCCTATGACTCTGGCCGCTCTCAGCACTTCAGACAAGTGAAATCATTACTTGTCCTCTTGCGTATTGGCTCATTTCAGCTGGCAGTCTTTACGGCTCATCCAAGTTGAGCATGGGTAGGATCTTCTTCCTTTCTTGTATCTTTATTAGTACATGTTTGCAGTGTTCAATGCTTATGTTCCTTACAGGCAGCTGGTGTGTGTACATGATGTATCTTAATTCCCTTTTTTCTTCCTTCCTCCTCCTTCCATCCATCCATCCATCCATCCATCCATCCATCCATCTCTTAAACTTTTTGTTTTTGTGCCCTGAGAGACCAGCAAATTAAAACCACACTGAGATTCCATCTTTCTCCAGAAAGAATGGCTATCATTCCCAAGTAATACAAAATGCTCTGTGGTTCTGTGGAAAAAAGAATGCTTGCACATTGTTGGTTGGAATGTATTCTAGGACAAACACTATGGAAATCAGTACAGGGATTCCTGATAAAATACTAAAACTAGAAATTTCCACCTGGTCCAGCTGGTCCCCTTCATGCACACCCATATTTAGAACAGTTCTCATAATAGAGAACTCTTGGAAGCAGCCTATATGCCCATCACCAGATGAATGAATACACAAAATGTGGCATTTACATATAATGGAGTACTACTCTGCCATAAAGAAGAATAAATTTGAGTGGCATAGGAAAAGAGGTGTACCTTGAGGCCATGATGTTAGGTGAAATAAGTGAGACATGAAACTTAAATATCAAGTGGTTTGTTTTATATGAAAAACCCGAAACATAAATGACAAGTAATAGAAGGTAGGAAGTTAGACAGGAAAGTGGGAGAGTGGACAGGGGGACACAGTCCTTCAAACATGACTTTGACTACCCCAGCAGAGCTGCTGCGGTGGGTTTACTGAAGGTCACCTTGGAACACCCGGCTGAGCTGAGCGTGCGTGGTGCTGGGTGTGAGAGGTCCACCTCAGGGCTGTTGCCAACCTCATAGAAGGAGAACTGGACGGAAACGTGCAGTGCCGCCAAGGCTCCCGGAGAAGCTGGTCGAGCTGCTTGTCCTGATTAAAACTCAACCTTTCCCAGTATCAGAGGAGCTCGGGACCTCACCGTTGCTGAGGATGGCGGTAGATTTTTTTCCAAGGGAGCTCTGCTCTTTACCTTGACCCTCACTTCCTGTCTCCAGTGCAGACCCCTCGGCCTGCTGGCACAGAGAGCCTTCATCCCGCCAACGCAGCCAGCCTAGTTCCCACCACTGATCTCTGGACCTTCCCAGTGCAGATTCTTGATACACACGTGCCTTAGAAATTGTTCTTCACTCTGGGCCTCTAGCTAGACTCCAGGACATTGCTGTAGGATCCAGGTCCCCAGGTGGGTCCTTTCAGTCTCTGGTGTGTAAACAGATTCTCTGTACTCTTCTGCACTTGAATATTATAAAATAATCCTATAAATTTTGTATGCTGTATTAAAATCTATTCCACGGCCAACCCTGACCACAGCAGCTGGCAAGACAGTAAGTGAAGAATGCAGTGATAGCCAAACGGGAAGACGCTATGTCTAGGATGTAAGGTCAAGCCTAGCACTATTACACCCTAACGTACCTCAGGCAGCCTATAGTCTCAGAAGGAGGGTTAAAGTTACTAAGCCCAAGGCAAGAAATGCCAAGGGTTCTCCAGCCATGCTGTTGAGCTGCTCTCGTCCATCAAGACGAAACCTTGTGGCGAGATTCACATTTGCATTCATGGACTTAAACCCCAACTTGGCTTAACTCTCTCTCCACTTACCTGTGGCCACAAGCTCGAAGCGGGGCTGTGGATGACACTGTGATCCAGCATCCCAGACTAATTTCAAGAGACTCAACTCCAGGAGCACAGGGATGGAGGCAGAGCGTAAATCATTCCTGTTTTCCCTGCACGCAGATCTCTTGGCACAGAAAGTGGAGGGCAGGCCAAGTCCTGAGGGCAGCTTTGCAACCGATTTCATACCAGAGCCTGGATTAGTCGGTTAATCCTCATCCCTTGGTAGATAAAGGTCATTGTGAGGCTGCCCTATGGAAAAGGATTGGGGAGCTTTTCCCCATTCATTAACGATTGCCCTTTATCTTGTCAGTCCGCCCCCAAACCAGCACTAGCAGGTATGCCATCCAATATTATGTAGGATGAAGTTTTAAGGTGCACATGCTACCTCAAAAAAGACTGAAAAAAATGTCTCATTCCACTGTAATCCAAAGGTAGGTATAATCCAAACAAAGTTGTTTCGCATTTCATCTTAATGGGGTTTGGTTGTGTTTTGTTTCCGTGGCCAGCTCAGCTCAGGTGGCATGTGGTACCAGGGATCCAACCTCAGTCCCTGTGCTTGCTTCAGTTTGCCTAAGCAGGTGCTTTGGTCCACTGAGCTACCTTGCCAGTCCTTTCATCTTAATTTTGACACTGGCTAAATTTAGGTCAACTCACACTGGTATGGCCATTGCAGGACGCAGGAACTGCAAATCTGCAGCACTCTGTGGTCACCTTCAGGGGAATGCCTGGAAGAGAATTTTTCTTTTGTGGACACTCTACACCTCACACCACAGGAATATCGAAAAGTGATTTTTAATCTCTCACTTGGCACTGTAAGTACAGATATGTTTTCATTAAGTACTATTTTCAGTTGGGTTGTTCTTTGAGGACTCTGTCAAATTAACACAAGGGGACACAAGCATAAATGTCATGAGATGATTCTCTGTCTTCACCATATGCCATGCTGTAAAACTGATAAAGTAAACCTGTGCCTTACAGTGATTGAAAAAATAAATAAATAAACTCTGCCCCAGGAAAAGTCCTGCATCTGAAGATTTTTGCCCAGATAATCTGATATTGTGGTCATGAGTCATTGAAATTAATGCTTGAGGCAGTCAGTGTAATTTGGAAGAAATATAAACCATTTGAATTTTTTTTGGGAAGCTTAGAATGTAGCCGTATGCCAGCAAGGTAAGAAGAAATCATTCCTTAACAATTTACATTTTCTAATGAGTGGCTTCATAATATTGTTGAGATATATATAGACCTAGAATGACTTGAGAATAACGAGGCAAATATATTTGAGAATTTCTCTCTGTGCTAATTAAGAAAAGACGGCATCCCTATCACAAAGGAAATAAATTAACTCAGAAAAATGCAATGTCAAGGAACACAGTTAGCAAATTCCACCAACATTTAATGGGAACAGAAATAGAATCAATATTTACCATGTGTAAAATCTGAAATCCACGGCTATGTGAGGTTGGCGTTCGGGGAGCTTTCTGTATTTGAAGGGGATTTGGAATATTCATTTGACTCAAAAGCTTAGAGCATTCCAATTGTGAGATCATTTTTAACAATGTTAGGAGTAGAGAAAAAGGGGCACATGAAGGATGTGTGAACGCTTAGCATTCTCATTTTTTACTTCAGTTGGTAAAGAAAATGAAAAGCATCTTTAGCTTTCCAGGAAGGAACTGCAGGGCCTTATGGGTACAATGTTGAAATTGCTTTTAACCAACAATGAGGAATACAGATGCGTCCAGGGAGCAGCTATATGACAATCAGGTACAGTGAACAGAACCGGTAATCAACAGCCACTTTGCTAGAAGTACCGCTGGCATGGGGTCACACCCCACGTTCTGGTGAACTTGGTTATTGGCAAATGACATCTTGAGAAATATCCTCCAGGTGGAACGTGAAAATATCTATATCCAGAAGCAGGTGTATTGAACTCAGTATGGAAGCATGCTGTGTGAGGGAGTCCCAAGAGCAGATTCTAACACGATGCAAAAAAGAAAAAAATGTTGAGTTTTGAAGTTCCCGGGCTCAATCTCCAGTACCCAGAAACAAACAAACAATAAAAACAAAAATCCACTCTGCTGAAGGCAATGCTGATAGATGGGGTCTGAAAAAATTGGGGCAAATACAGCACGGATCCGGGATCCTAACACAGCTACTTGGGGCAAGGCATGCAGTCTGCCAGGAGCCGAGAGGTGCAGTTTGTGGTGCTTGGTCAGGCGAGGCACTGAGACTCCGGCTGTGTTTTCCAGGGTTTCTCTCTCCCCAGGGCTCCAATCACCCCCTCAGCTCTTCTTTCAGCAGCAGTACCCGGTTCTCAGAGGAGCCAAACCATACTGAGAGAGGTGCCTGCTAGGGTTCCAGGCTGCATCGTCTCTTATGTCATGCAGAAAACATAATCCTCCCCCACCCCATGTAGAAGACCCATCTTCCACAAAATGAACGCAGTCCGTGGTGCCAAAATGATCCAGAGCAATACAGAGGAAGGGCCATTCTGTATCGGTATATACAGTATAATTAAGATAGATACACACCTACTTTCGCTTAACTGAATGAGAAGATTTATACTAACAGTGTTTGGACAAGATGTCCTTTCTGTATCTTGTACTATGGCTAACCGCTAAAAAGATAACAATGTACAATGTATTAATTATTGAAACTGTCCTATTAATTAAATAAAGAATACAAAAAGATCAACAAATAGGATCATATCAGATTAAAAATCTTCTGCACAGCAAAGGAAAACCATCAACAGAGTGAAGAGACAAGCTATAAAATAAGAAGAAAAAAAAAAAAAAAACATGTTTCTAGCTACTCCTCAGAGGACTAATACCTAGAATATATAAAGTGCTCAGAGCGATATTTTGTCATATTCACAGGTTCTAATCTCCCTCTCAGGAGAGGGGGTTTAGAAAGGATTGGAACCACTGTGCGTGAGTCCTAGTAAGACTGCCCACTCAGGCATGTATCTGACTATTGCCAAAGCTTGCTTTTAATATTACATCTAGTATAAATTGTTTAAATAGGAACTGTTACAGAAGTGGGTGATTTAGAGACTAATAAAAACATATTCAGAAGCGATGATTGCAGTTCAGCAAGTATTTAAATAAAAGTTCAAATTAAAAAAAAAATGATCCAGGGCAGCTGGTATAAATGGTGTCCTTCATGGATGGGTCCTAAGGGAACAGACTGACAAAGACCTTTAGGATCTCCTTGAGTTGTGCTCTGGTTTTGCAGTGAAAACCATGGTTCATCTCTCCTGCAGCCGTTACTGGACGTATACTCGACAAGGACGCATGGGCAGCTTTAGAATACAGCGGTGACCCAATCATTTCATGAACTTAACTCATTCCAAAGTTCTGGGGAAGATGGCCACATTCGTGTAAATTCAGGGAGGGTGACTATGGTCGTAGTGACCACCCAATGCTGTGGAACACAACTGGTTTTCACAATCAGAAGCTTTTGTGAGTCAGGGCATTGTGGTAATCAGAAAACACATCTAGTTGTACATATCATGACACAACGGTGGATGTGTCATGTGCTTTAATCTGAAACTAAAATAAGATGAAAAGAAGAGTCACATGAGAAGAGCTTACTTCAGTGCACGGTTTCTGAGCTTTCAGTATGTTCATAGTTGGCGGGCTTTAAGGCAGGAAAATCATGGCGGAAGGACAAGGTGAGTAAAGCTGTTCAGGTAATGACGGTCAAGAAGGAGGACGAAGAGAAGGAGGAGAAGGAGGAGGAGAGGAAGAAAAGCAAAACAAAGAGGGAATGAGAAAGGAGGGGAGAAAAAGAAGGGGGCAGAAGGCAAAGAGGAGAAGATGAACAAAGGAGGAGGAAGAGGAGGAGGAGGAGAGGAAAAGGAATTGGGGGAAGGATGTGTGGTTTAGCACACTCCTCCAATGAGCTACATCCTCTGGCACTATCTCTTTTTTTATTTCTTTTCAATTTTCTTTTTCTTTCCATTTCTTTTCTTAATTTCCCTCCCTCCCTTCCTCCCTCCCTCCCTCCTTCTCTCTCTCTCTGTATTTTTGAGACAGTGTTTCCCTACACAATTCAGACTAGCCTTCAGCTCACTTTGTAGCCCAGGCTGGTCTTGGACTCACAGAGATTCTCCTGCCTCAGCCTCCCAAGTGCGGGGATGACAAGCCTGCGCCACCATGCCAGGCTTTGAGTCCTATCTCTTAACACCTCATTCCGTGATAAACTCTTCATCTTTAATCAACTCATCATCCAATCAGCTCACAGAGGCCCTGCCTCTGAACATACGAGACATTTGAGAGATACTAAGACTGAGCCATAGCAATGTACCACCGTCTCCATGGTTCAGTCATTCATTCTGGTCCATTCTTCGGTCTGCATGGCTCAGTCCCAGAAACTTCTTCAGTGGACAGCATGACTTCCAATACCCTTCCTGCTCTGTTCACACCTCTGTCATGTGTGCTCTTGAATCCAAGTACATAGGGCTATGTACAATCTAAATTCTTAAACTGGGCAACCCCACTCTGTTAATAGATGGGTGGTGTCTCCTCCTGTTGTGGGAGACATCACTGTGTGCTGTGATTGAAAGCAGACGCCCTGACATTTCCATTCAAAAGACTGATGTATGGCCAAGGAGAAGGCTCAGTAGAATAAGTGCTTCCCTGGCAAGCGCAAGGGCCTGAGTTCAATTCCCGGTTCCACCCTCTAAAAAATTAAAGAAAAGTCTTTTGTTGTGTCCCAAATTTTCTGATCAAGGAGATTATGGGGCCACAGAGCAATGTGACTGATGACATAGGGTGTGCCTAAGGAGAGTCACATAGAGAGAAAACATTCTCTCAGGCTTTCACAGAGAGCAAATTGGTCAAGCGATGGCCGTGACTCCTCTACACGGCTGACACTGACAAAGGATCTACAAACTGCAGTAGAGGGTTTTAGGGTAAGTCCTGAGGGGATTTGACTGACCTCATCAGGTACAAAAGTTACATTTCTTGTTATATAGGACTTGCTTTACCTTGGTCTTAACCATCCAGCAGAAAAGTATGAACGTAAGGTATGAAAAGTAAAGCCATATTAATAGGCTGAGCTGTGAAAGGCTCCAGTCAACAACTTCTGCGGATAACCTTCTTCTATTGTGGACTTCTGGACTGTGTTGGAGTGTTTTGCTGAATTCATGCACCTATAGTATTTAATTGACAGTGGAATAACCATCTCTGCCAGGACTAAACTAAAAAAGGGGGTACAAAGGAAGGTCCATTCTGTATTTGTATATACAGTATAGTTGCGATAGATATACAGCTACTTTCACTTAAGTCAAGGGGAAGATTTGTACTAATAGCATTTGGATAGGATATTCTCTCCGTATCTTGTAATATGGATAATCACTAAGAAGATAATGTACAAGGCATTAATACTGAAACTGTCCTATTAATCAGGTTTGAAACTGTCCTATTGCTGTTTGTTTCTCGATAAAATAAAATAAGTCAAGTAGTGAAGACTCTTTGGAGGATTATCTAAAACATTAAAGATCAAACAACTAAAAAAAGAAAAAAACAGACTGATGACAAGGCTGTCCAAATAGATCAGTGGACTAAAGCACCTGCAATCAGGCACAGGGGGTGGGTGTTCAATCCCCGGGCCTGCAGTGCTGGCCCTGCCCCGGTGTGTACTGAGAGGGCAATTGAGACTGGGCTTGGTGGCACACACCTGTAATCTCCGTTCTTGGGAGGCTGTAAACAGGTGGATCACTGAGAGTCTGATCTAGAAGTCAGACCCTGAACACCTTGTAGACCCTTCCCTAAAACATAATAAATAATAAAATTAAATTTAAAAAATTAGAAACAATACAGAATTTCAAAACAAAACAATAAGAGATTTATGATGGCACAATGTTGAATCTTCAAAGTAGTTGTTCAGATTGCAAGATGCAGACATACTAAATATTTAAAGAGTCACACTGCCAAACCTCGGCCATTCCACAATTGTTCCTTCTTTCAGTGTGGTTGTAGAGATTCCCCATTAGGTATGTTTCTCAATAAAATAAAATAAGCAACAAACCTTTTGTGCTTTAGTGTCAGGTCACTTGTAATAACCTCGGTGTACAGGTATTGATTACATTTCTCTATGTTGTTCTTACAATGAAATTCCTATTTCTCTAGGGGGTCTTTAATTTAATCCAGTATGACTGCCTGAAAAATGGACATTTTTGCTCATTGAAATCACAGGACAAGTTTGGAAAGACCCCATGTTTACGGCTTGCGTCTCGATGTTCCCTTAAAGCCTCATGCACTTATAGGTGGGTTTTGTTATGAGATGGCTGAATCTGGAATACAATGCTAGGATTAAGGGTGGGCAATTGCTAATGGAAGCCCACAGATGGGTTGCCCACCCACTCTAAACCCTGGACCCTAGATAAAATACTAAAAGTGCAGAGAGACTCTTCCAAGGCCTCTTGGATGAGTGGCTTGCAACTTTTGTCTTCTGCCTGCCATGAACTCCTTCTCCTCTGAGATGCCTCTCAGGCTGGTCACCTTGCCTTGGAGCCAGCCATCTCTAAACTGAACCTCTACACACTACGAGCTATGAGCTTTCCTCCCTAAATTTTGGGTGCTGGGTATTTTGTCACAGCAACAAGAAGAGTATCTAAGATACTATTTGTTGTGGGATTTTGTTCCAAGGGACAAGATATGCGTGCAGGGTGTGTGGTCTCTTTCCCCTGTTATTTCCTCCCTTTCTTTCATTTCACTAAGACAAGCAAAAGGCACAACTTCTCTGCCATTGCATTAGTTCAGACTTTGCAGCATGAGGAGGAGAACTCCAGCAGACTGAGTTCTGCCGTTAGGAAGAAACTGGAATTGGAACACATCTCACCAATAGATTTGTGACCAGTATGAAGAAAGAGCATCTCAGTGTGCTTCCCATCGTTGGGGCAAAATACCCAACACCCATGAGATTATGAAGAGAAGCTCATTGTGCCTTATAGGCCGGCTGACTCCACTGCAGAAATGGCATGGTAGATGGGCATGGTCTCCCCCATGACAGCCAGGAAACAGAGAGAGAAGGGAGAATCTGAGGAGAAGAAAACACTCTTCTAGGTCAAGGCCACCACCAGCCTTCCAACTCAGACGTGTCTCCCAACAGCATGCTCGGTTATGAATCTATTAATGGATGAATCTACGGATGGGTATATACAGGATCCATGATGCAGTCTTCCAAATATATGGGACTCTTGGGGCCATCTTCAGTCTAAACCTTAGCATGGTGTGGAGGTGCCCGCCCGAGGAGAATGTACTGGCCAGGATGCAGGGAACAGCCATAGCAGCCTCCGACCTACCACACAGCATAGCCTCATGGTCCTGCCATTCTTGGGGTGCATCAGGTCACACCCTGTTTGCTGCCATTGAGTCTGGAATGAGCAACTCTTTGATTGCCAAAAGCACAAATAAGACCTCAACACCCAACATCCACGACACAGGAATAAATCATTTGGAAATGAACCACGGAAGGGCCTACGTTCTTGGAACAAGGTTGTGGGGATAACTGGGGCGGAAAGGTGGCACAGAGCAGGACCTGGGTGGTGGGGGTAGCAGAGAAAACTCCATGCTTACCCAAGGCACGATGTGGTGAGACCAAGCTGCCCCGCAGAGAACCACACCTCACCTGCTATACAGCTCCCGTGCTGCCAAGCCCTGACCCCTGTCTTCTGCCATATTATCAGGAAAGCTTCCGCCTCTTCCTTTCCCTTTTCTTCTCCGAGTGGCTCATTCTGCACCACAGGGATTTTCCCACTCTGTGTCAGTGTCTCTCCACCTGCTGCATTGCTGGCAGGGTGCAGAGAAACAAGGAAGTGGAGGGGCTTTTCCCGGGAGGAGTACCCCAACTCCACAGGGACTACCCCTAAATGCCGCAGGTGTCCCCCCCCCAAAAAAAAGATGTGGATCCTGGGATCTCGTTCATAGGTGGTGGCTTACGTACGTCAAGGTTAGCGTGAAATTAGCACAGAAGTACGTTTTCATGGAGTCATTTGTGCTTTCAGCAGCCTTCCGCAGTATGCAGCACGTGGGACGCAGCCCTGTGTGCGTGTGTTGGTGTGTATCAATACCCACAAGAAAGCCTTTATTTATTTCAAGAAGTTGGGGACTATTAACAGCATCAGAGTATAAATTGAGTGATTTTCTTCTATTTCTGACATTTCCTCTAATACCTCCCACATCCCTCTGGGTAAAACCACTTAAACCTTTTATCTTGGTTTCCTTTGTGAGAAAAAAAAAAAAAAAAAAAAGGATAATAGACGCCCCTTGGCCATTTCAGAGAAGTGTTTTGATGCCAGCCCCTTATGCCATTATGTGAGGAAAAAGCTTGCGACTGGGCATTGAAGTGCTGCACAGATATTATTACCAAGCTCCCGAGATTTTATCTTTGGAAGCCCAAAGATTTTATCTTTCTCCTCTAAAGCCTCCACGCTTCAGCCGCTGGACGCACAGCATCTCTGATAGCTCTCTGTCAAGATCCACTTGACTCTTGCTGGCCCCAGGAAGACCGAGTAGAGACAGGAGTCTTCTAGGTCAGAGGACAAGGTAAGGACCTCGTGGAGAGGACCTCTGCGGTGGGGACACGCCAGGCACAAGAGGAAGGACAGACGGGACAGCGCTTGAGACTGAGAATGTGACTGCACGTTGGGACACTTGGGACACGACTCCTCCTGCCACCGGATGTTCTCTGGGTGTGCTCATTCTCCCCAGGG
The DNA here is from genome assembly GCA_004027165.1 of Ctenomys sociabilis. Taxonomy (NCBI): domain Eukaryota; kingdom Metazoa; phylum Chordata; class Mammalia; order Rodentia; family Ctenomyidae; genus Ctenomys; species Ctenomys sociabilis. Next base: position 16,977 of record PVKA01029691.1, read on the forward strand.
GCCCCGTTTCTAATTCACCTAAAACTTTACACCCTCTGAGGATATCCTAGCCACGCATGTGTCGCCTCCTGCTCGGAGTGTTTCCCAGCCCTGGAGGAGTGCCTCAGTAGCTTTAGCTGGACTGCTGTGGATGCCTTGAGGTCTTCTGTCAATTAAAAGTGTTAGCCTTCCATGGTCTTTATTTATTTTTAGTTTTTAATGTATTTGGTTGTTACACAGACTCGTGGTTGTTAGGTCTGAGAAGCCCACCACGTGAAGAAAGACTCCAAGAGACGTCCTTTCATGCAAAAGCAAGGGGATTTTATTTTCCATGCATGCATGGGGCTCACTGAATGCGCAGGGACAGAGAAGTCCGGAGCTGACCGTGGGCTGGGTTTTAAGCCTGAAGACAAAGGGAGGAAGGGTTTGAGAATATATGACTTTTTAGGGTAACTAAGAGGGGATAGTTTAAAGTGTAACTATCGCTCAACTCTGTGGTTTTAACAGAACAATGTGACCTATTTTACAAGAATGTTCTCAGGCCTCAACAATGTCTTTGGGCCTGGGGTGATGTTTGCTCAAAGTGGGCCTGAGGTTTAGGACCCCACCTGAGGTTTTTATGTCCTCTTTGTTTTAGGAACAGGGATTACAGGCCCTAGTGGGGCAAAGGTTCACAGCATTAGTTCATTAGGCAGTAATTTAGCTGACATGGTTAGCTGATGTACTAAGGCGGTGCATACAGAACAGAATGGCGACATAAAACTCATTTGGGCCTTACATGGTGATCCTTCTGCTTTCAGCCTCCCCAGCGCTTGTGATACAGGGAAGTAAAACTCCCGACCTGACTTGGATGAGTTCCTGTTCTCTAAAACAGAAGAATGAATTTTAGGCACAAACGGAGGTAGAGGGTAAAACTTTATTGGAAAGAAAAGCTTCTGTCGGAGAGGGACAGAAGGGGGACCGGAGCCGGTAGCCCAGGGAAAGCTGCCTGTTTCAGGGACTTCGCAGTGGAAAGCCATGTGGGGCTAAGGTAGAGAAGAAGGGGTCCCGCTTAGGTAGATGTGCGGTGGGACAAAACTACGGTCGGCCCATAGGATTATAAGCACCACTGCTCAGGTTAAACTGATTAGGCCCGGGACCAAATGGGGAAGCGAGTCAGGCAGTGAGTGGGGATGAATTTGGCTCAGGTTCTCTTCCCCTCAGGGGTTGGGCTAGTGACTCACTTGGGTCTTTCCAGGTGATCGCTACCTATTTAGAATATCAATCCCAGGTGCTACTCTTTAGCATTTGTTTGGCCTTTAGGTCTGGTTCACTGCAGGAGCCTCCTCCCTCCGACAGCTGTCTTTGTCTTCTTCCGTGTTACCTCCTCCTGGAGCCTGGCCCCGTCCGTCTATTATATTTCTAGTTAACTCAGCTGCCCACAACACCGCGATTAGAGGCAAGCGCCACCACCCCACCGCCGCCAGGAGTCTGGCCAGTTCAGCCCACCCTGGGGGCAGGGACGGCACTGCAGGCGGAGCCCGGGAAGCACCGCTGCCCCCGCGCTTGCCTAGGCGGGCGCTTTAGTCCACCGAGCTCTCTCACCAGTCCCTTATGGTCTCTGACTTTAGGAAAGAATCAGAAGTTCCATGGTGACAGATCTGGTGGTCATGGGTGAAGACATGGTGTCAGGATCTTTCCCTGAGTTTCTACATCATTTTTCTATACTTTTAAAAATTAGTCCGTGCTGGGAATGCACAATAATTACATTTGTACTAGGGAATCGGTAAACATACATCTAGCAACTTAGTTGTTTTTATTTGCGTTTCCCCACCCTGCCGCCCTGTGTCCCCTGGTCCTCAGGCCTGCTTCCCATCTCTATGAAGTCTGCCTCCTTCTTTCTATCATCTTTTATTTTTCTCTTGAAATGATTTGTGCTCTTGAGTTTTTATTCTTTTATTTCCTATGTATTTATAATTACATCTTTTTATTTTTAAAGAGAATAAAATAAAAAAAAATTAGAAACGATGCAGCATTTCACTATACAAAATGATAGGGTTTCAATAGTTGTCATTGTATTGCGTACGGTTGTTTTCAGATTAGATGTTCAGATTGCGAGATATAAGCCTGCGGAGCTGGTCCAAACAAGAAAAAAAGAAAAAGAAGATTGAAGCATTAACGATTCCACTATGAGATTTTAGGTAAGAGAAACCATGTGACACACTGTCTTTGGTGTCTGATTTAGTTAACTCTTGTGTCTCCAGATGCACCTGTTAGGGGCCGGGGAGATGGCTCAGTGGAATAAGTGCTTCCCTGGCAAGCACAAGGGCCTGAGTTCAATCCCCGGTTCTGCCAAAAACAAAAACAAACATATGCACCTGTTTCCTTACAAATGGCTCTAGTTTATCCTTCTTTATGGCTAAGGAGTGGTCCATGGTGAGTATGCAGACCAGGTTGCCATGGCTTTCCCTTTCCACTAATGGCACATTGTGATCACCCCTTGCAAGTTAAGAAATAAATCAAATGTACGTAAAGTGCTATCCACGTGATAGTACGGAAAAAGATCGTTAGTGAAGAAGGGGCAGGACATGAAATAGGAGAGAGAGACAGAAAGACAGACACAGACAGACAGAAAAAGAGAAAGACAGAAAGATAGACTCAGACAGACAGAGACAGACAGAGACAGAGAGACAGACAGACACACAGACACAGATAGAGAGACAGAGAAAAGAGTAACAGAGACAGAAAGACAGACAGACTCAGAGAGACAGACATAGACACACACACACACAAACAGAAAAGGTCACATTGCCTTGGTGTGTGAGCGGCATTCAGCTCACTCCTACCATTTCCCATCATGTTGGTACATGGACACTGATTTATCAAGAGGAGACAGAATGAAAGGAAGACTGTCAAGAAATGCTCACAACTAAAACAAAGGCAGAATTTGGAAGACTTATTGTTTCATGGTCAATCTTTCTATGTAGGCAGAGAGAGATGGAAAAAAAAAAAAAAAGCACGTAATAGCTCATGTTTAGACCCCGGGTCTCCCCCCAAAGCTACCTGTGTCCCATGGGATCTGCTTCCCAGCCAAGGTGGCAATGTGGCAATATGGATTTGGGAGACTTCCTGCCGTGAGAATAAGTCTCGCCAGCACTGCAGTGTCCTTCCAAGAGACTAAGTTGGTTAAACCGCAGTGCTGGCCCGGGATATTTCCAGGATATTTAATGTCTAATCCATGCAGGAAACAGCCAGTCAATCACAAGAGAAACCAGGAATTTAAAAGCTAGAAAGCGGAGCTGAAGTGATGTGATTCTACTACTCTGTCCATTCAGGGTGCCTAATTCAGGCTGGTGGGCTAGCACTCATCTCTTTGGGTGAATTTAAAGGCAGAGAATGGTGAAATTGGAAAGGGTTTCCAAATTCATCAAATACCCTCAGCCAGCAGTATTCTTTTCCCTCCTCCACCTTTCCATTCCTATTCCACAGACTTTTATGTTTTCCCCAGGAACACAATGTGCTTGAATTTGGGTTCAGTGCTGGAAGTATAGTGACAAGTAACATACAATGGATTTCTTTTCCTAAAAGGTTGACAGCTAATATGGAACAGAGACAAAAATCATGCTTCTTAAAATCTAGACCACACAGAAAACATACAGGAGGGACATTATTAAAGGCAAGTTGGGGTACTTCTCCTGGGTGTCCAGGAACATCAGAATGCTGAAAGGATAGAGAAAGGCAGGAGATAAAACAGTGCAAACTTCCACTGGCAAGCAGCATCAAATTTTTATTGTTTATTTTTTGCATTTTTAGAACAAGGTGTACAGGGTGTATGAGATTTCCCTGCTTAGACCAGACTCCTAGTGGTCCTCCTGTTTCCAGCCTCCCAAGTGCTGGATGACGGGCCTGCACCACCACACCCAGTCTCAGTAGCCGTGTCAGTGTGCCCCAGGGGTGGGGCTGGCACAGCAGGCCTGGGGATTGAACTCCCACCCCCTGCGTCTGCCTAAGCAGGCACTTTAATCGATTGAGCTTTTTGGCCAGCCCTGGCATCAACTTCTTAAAAAACTATTTTTTAATAGTAAGTCAACATTCGCTTTTGTAGAGGGCACAACTTTCATTGTTCCCTAGGTTGCTAGGGTGACATGACTGGCAATAATTAATTGAATATTTCAAAATAAGTAGTAGAAAGGAATCAGATATCATAAAGGTAAAGAAATTATAAACATCTGTTTGCAACTTCAGTGGTACTCATGCTGATGTAATATTTGGGCATTATATACATGCATTGCAATGTCAAACTCTGTTCCATAATAAAGATATATATATATTGAATTTGTGCAGTA
>PVKA01029692.1:0-28039 GCA_004027165.1 Ctenomys sociabilis
AAAAAAAAAAAAAAAAAAAAAAAAAGATTTCACTATACCTCCACTTTTATACTCTTCTGCTGGATGGTTAAGACAGAGTTAAAGCAAGACCTATATAACAAGAAATGTAACTTTTGTATCAGATAAGGTCAGTCAGGTACCCTCAGGGTTTATCCTGTAACCCTGTACCACACTTTGTAGATCAGCCTTGTGGATGAGTCACAGCCATTGCTTGACCAATTTGCTCTCTGTGGAAGCCTGAGAGAAAGTTTTTACTCCACGTGACTCTCCTTAGGCACACTATACATCATTGATCGCATTCCTGTGTGGCCCCATAACCTCCTTGATCAGAAAATTTGGGGCACTACTGAGTTACATGATATTACATTACAAATTCTCCCATGTCCTGAGTCTTCACTGACCTTGAAAGGCCAGGGCCAAAATGTTGGCTGACCTTGCAGCCTTTCTTTTTCTCCAATTTTTGATCTGCAAACTTAGGTTGTTAACCCTCCAGAAGAGTTTATTATTACCCTGCAACATATGCAGTTCAGTTTACCCACACTATTAGTCTAAATATGAGACATCATAGGCACAACATGGAACATGTATTTTCCATCAAGTCTGTACAGAATATGAAGAAAAAATTAAAAAAAAAGAATGAACACTTATATTTACATAGATATTTAGAAATCCATCCATATGTAGCATAGTAGCATTGTAGCAGGACTGTCTTGTGACATTTTTTTTGTCTTATTTTTCATTTACTACCCTTTAAAAAAGGGCAGTATAGTAATAGCTGGTATGTCATGACAAGAAGTACATATTTAGAAGACCAGAATGGCAGGCATTTGCAGTGTGACCATTCTATTACACTTTGTTAAGTTCAGTGCAGTTGCTTAGTTCACAGGTATCAGCATATATAGTTAGTTGGGGTGAGAATCCTACCACTTAACTGCTAGTTTAAAAAATCTTCTGATATTTCTCAGGATCATTGTCTTACCCATCTAGAGTGCAAAAGTGAATGGTCTTGTTTTTGTCATATTTCGCAGCATTTCTCCTTGCCCTCTCCTCATTGTCCAATCCTCAAGTTCTCACTTTCCTTTTAATTGTGTTACACATTTCTATTTGCAAATCTTCTTTTGAGTTATACTGGGGAGACTATATGAAATTTGCACATGTGGGTCTGGTTTATTTTGCTTATAAGTATATCTTCAAGTGGCATCCACTTAAATATGAAGGCTTCAAGTTTATCATTATTTACAGCTGAGTAATATTCCATTGTATAAAATACCACATCTTTTTCAACCATTCCTCATATGACAGGCATCTTGGTTGTTTCCAAGATTTGACTATCACAAATTGTGCTGCTATAAACATAGGTACACATATATCTCTATGATATGACGTTTTCAGTTCCTCCGGAAAAATTCTCAGTAGGGGTATAGCTGGCTTGAATGGGATTTCCAGTCCTAGTTCTTTTTAAGGTGTCTCCACAGTGATTTCCATAATGGTTGCACCAGTCTACATTCCCACCAGTAATGGAGAAGGGTTCCCTTTTCCCCACAACCTCTCCAACATTTGTTGTTGGTTGATTTTTTTATGATAACCATTCTTTTTTTTTTTTTTTTTTTTTTTTTGGCGGAACTGGGGATTGAACTCAGGCCTTCGCGCTTGCCAGGGAAGCGCTTATCCCACTGAGCCATCTCCCAGCCCATGATAACCATTCTTTCTGGGGTGAGATGGTATCTCCGTGCTGTTTTAATTTGCATTTCATGGATGACTAGTGATGTGGAACATTTTTTCATATATTTATTCGCTTCTTTAATTTCATCCTCTGAGAAGTGTGTGTTCATCTCAGATGCCCATTTCTGGATTGGGTCTTTAAATTTAGGGGCTCTGATATTTTTTAGTTCTTTATAAATTCTAGAGAGCAGACCTTTGTCTGAGTGCTTATGAGTTAGGATTTTTTCAAAATTTGTCGGTTTTCTTTTCACTTTGTTGGTAATTTCTTTTGACATGCAAAAACTTCTCAATAACAGGTGATCCCAGTTGTTAACACTTTCAAGTGTTTCCCGTGCAAATACATCTTTGTTCATGAACTCTTTGCCTATGCCTGTATCTTCAAGAGTTCCTCCTACTTTCTCTTCCAGGAGATTGAGTGTTTCTGTTTTAATGTTAAGATCTTTAATCCATTTTGACTTTAGCTTAGTGCATGGTGATAGACCTGGGTCAAGTTTTAGTTTTCTACATGTGGAGAGCCAATTTTTCCAGCACCATTTGTTAAAGAGGCTATCTTTCTTCTAGTAAGCTTGTTTGGCCCCTTTGTTGAAGATCAAGTGGTTGAGTGTGTTCATATAGGCCTGTGCATCTTCTAGTCTATTCCATTGGTGCTGAGGTCTATTTTGTTGTCAATACCATGCTGATTTTGTCACAGCAGCTTTGTAGTATAATTTCAAGTCAGGAATTGTAATGCCTCCTGCCTTGTCTTTGTTGGCCAGGATTCCTTTTGCTATTCTAGGTCTTTTCTGGTTCCAAATACATTGTTGGAATGATTTCTTTAGGTCTGGGAGGTATTTTGTTGGTAGTTTGATAGGGATTGCATTGAATCTGTACAGCAATTTTGGGAGTATGGCCATCTTCACGATGTTGGTTCTTCCTATCCAGGAGCAGGGTATATCTTTCCATTTTCTGAAATCCTCTATAATCAATCTCTTTTCATAGTACTATAATTTTCTGTGAAAAGATCTTTAATTTCGTTAGTTAGATGAATTCCAAGATATTTCATTTTCTGTGGTGCTATTGTATTGTTTCTATAGTTTCCCTCTCAGTGTGTTTGTTATCTGTGTAGAGAAATGCTATTGACTTTGTATCCTGCTATGCTACTGATTTTGCATATCAATTCTAGTAGATTCTTGGCGGAGTTTTTTGGATCTTCCAAGTAAAGTATCATGTCATCTGCAAATAGTGATAATTTAATTTCTTTTTTACTTATTCTCTTGTCTTATGACTGTAGCTAATGATTTCAAAACTTGAATAGGAGTGGTGATAGAGGACATCCTTGTCTTGTACCAGATCTGAGAGTAAAAGGTTCCAGTTTTTCCCCGTTTAGAATTATATTAGCCATTGGGTTGTCATAGATGGCTTTTACCAAATTGAAGTAGAGGCCTTCTATTCCAATTTTCTGTAGGATTTTGAATATGAATGAGTGTTGGACTTTGTCAAAAGCCTTTTCTGCATCAATTAAGAGGATCATGTGATTTTTAGTTTTCGTTCTATTGATGTAGTGTATTACATTTATAGATTTGCGAATATTGAACCATCCTTGCATCCCTGGGATGAATCCTACCTGGTCATGGAGTATGATCTTCTTGATGATTTGCTGTATTATATTTACTAGGATTTTATTGAGGATTTTTGCATCTATGTTCATGAGGGAGATTGGCCTGTAATTCTCTTTTTTAGTTGTGTTTTTCCCTGGTTTTGGTATCAGTATAATACTTGTCTCCAGGAATGATTTTGGGAGAACTCTTTCCTTTTCAATTTCATTGAAGCGTTTGTGGAATGTAGGGACTATATTTCTGCCAATTTCTTGTAGAATTCAGTTGTGAATCCATCAGTACCTTGGCTTTTCTTTGTTGGCAGACTTCTTATTACACTTCATATGTTATTGACTGTTATTGGTTTATTTACAGTTATTTTATCTTCTTTATTCAGTTTTGGTAATTTGTACCTTTCTAGGAATCTGTCTATTTCATCTTTGTCTTCTATTCTGTGAGTGTAAAGATTCTCGAAGTAGCTATTGATAATCTTCTGAATTTCCACTGGGTCTGTGGTGATTACACCCTTTTCATTCCTCATTGCTCTATTTGAATGTTTTCTTTCCTCTTTTTGATGAGGTTAGCTAGTGGCTTATCAATTTTATTTAGTCGTAGGGTGCATTGGAAGGAGTAGATTAGAATTAACTCACTACATTCCAGTAACTTTTCCATGGGATCACAACTATAACTTCCTTGCCCACGATGAGTAAGGAAGGGCTCTGTAGATGGTGTCTTCTCCCCGTGTCTCATGTGGCTGGCTCTGTAAATGCGTCTAGGCCCTGATGGCCTCTTCCTGTGTGGACAGTGTGCATGTGGATTTGGCCCTTTCCTAATGGCTAACTTTATAAGACCCAGGGTCCAAACAGTAAACACTTTTAAATTGCAGTAAAAATACAAAATGTGTGTGTGTGTGTGTGTGTGTGTGTGTGTGTGTGTGTGCGCGCAGGCACGCACGCGCGTGCACACTGAGGATTGAATCCTAGACCTTTGGACTAAGCTATAGCCCCAAGCTTTAAAAAAATCAGAGGCCCCAGTCACTTAGTCACCACTGAGGATTCAGCTGCCTCACCCTTGAGCCCTTACTTCTGGGCAATCTGTGTGCCCCAGCCGCCTTCTCCCAAAGCTGCCTTCTTCAGGCTGTTTTCACTGAAGAAGAGGAGACCTATTGTATGTCCACTGTCCAAAACATCCATTCTTTCAACCCCTTTGCTGATGCAAGTAAGAGCACTGACTGCTTCCTGTCTGTGCTGAGGATTAGATCTATATCAGAATCCAACAGAGAAATGGCAGGGAGACCCTCACCACCATCCAAGGGATCACTGATGATTATGGTAAAAATAAATTGGTGAAGGCATTTAAGGAGAAATCTGGGCCAGGGAGGTAGCTCGATGGTCTAAGCACCTGCCTAGAAAGTTCGAGGACTGATTTCCAGAACTGCATGCATGATGTGCCACAGCTCCGGCCACTGAAACTAGGCATGGTGGCATATGCCTATAATCCCAGCACTGGGGAGGCCGAGTCAGTAAGATCACTATGAGTCCAAGTTGCACAAATAAAAGATAAAAATATTTGCCAGCAATGTTGCTGTCATTGAGTACCTGAAATACAGAGAAACAATCCACCTCCAAGGCGGCCAGCATAAGAACACATGCCGGCTTGGGTAGAGGTCGGGCTGGCTGAGGGCAGCCACCTGGAGGTTCATGGTACAGAAGTGTTCGAGGCCCACTGAAGCTTATGTGAGAATTTCCTTGTGATGAGTAGAACACCCCTTCAGTCCCTTAAAACCTCACAGCTTATATAATGTAACCTTTGAGGTCTGCTTTCATTTGGCCCAGTGTAATTCCTTCATGCAGTAAACTGAAAAGAGAGAAAATAAAACAAAAAACAAAGACCAAGAGACAAACAAAGAACCAAAACTCTGAGACAAGGTTTTACTAAGTTACCTAGGATATGTTAAAAATTTTCATCCTCCTACCTTACCTTCCTTCCCCAGATGTGGCATTGGTAAGTGTGGGTTTAAGTATGTTCATCTTGTACAGTCAGCTCCGCTGCCCAGCTCCAGAACTTTCCCACATCTTGACACTGAAGTTCTCTTCTTGCTAGGCGTTAGCCAGTTCTTGGCACCCTTGGTAGCCACCCTTCTGCCTCTGGGGGAGAGCTGCTAGGGACTTCACCTGGATCTGGCCTCTGTGACTGCTTGTTGCTCTTGCATCCTGTTGTACAGTGTCAGGCTGCCCTGTCTATTGAAGCTGCACAGTATCTCATTAAACTCACAGGCCTTGTCTGGTTACCTAGTGCTAGTGCTTTGTGGTTATTGTGAATAATACTGCCCTGCACACTGGTGTAAAATATCTGTTTTTTCCCTCTCTATTAGAGATTGGGAATTGAACCTAGCGCCTTCACACAGAGCCACACCCCCAGCCCTTTTTATTTTTTATTTTGAGGCAGGGTATAAGTCACTAAATTGTCCAGGCTGGTTTGAATGTGCAATTCTCCTGCCTCAGCCTCCCAGATAGCTGACTTTACAGGCATATATCACCACACTTGATTTCTTTTATTTATTTTGAGTCAAGTTCTTGCCATATTGTTAAATTTCTCAGCCTCGGTTAGAACTTCAATTTCCTGCCTCAGTCTCCCAGAGTGTTGAGGTTATGAGCATAAAATACCACACCCATCCTAGTCCTAAAAAAAAGATCACTTTGAGACCTTGTTTGTCCAGTCTTTTAGGTATATTGTAAAAAGTGGAACTTCTGAGCCCTTAGTTAGTTGCCATTGAGATGCACTATCCAACACACACAAGTCAGAGGAGGGAAATCTTATTTTAGCTCCTAATTTATAAAGATTTAAGTCCATAATCAGCAGCAGTTCTAGGGCAGGGTTGCATGGCAGAGGAGAAACAGTTCATGGCAGAGCAGACAGGAAGCAATAGCACTACCCTTTCCCTTTTATTCCATTCATGCTAAGCCTGTGCATTGGTGCCACCCACTTCTAGAGAGAGATTCACATCATGCACACCCAGAACTATGCTAAGCTGATCAAAGGAGTAATCCAGTTATCACACACCCTTAGCCCATAGTCGCACCTTCGATCCAGCACCTCCAAAGAGCTCCGCTGTGAGTACTTGGAGCTTTGGGGGCATCTAGGTACAAGTTATGACACTGCGCCACATAGTAATTGTGTGTGTATTTATTTATTTATTTATTTATTTATTTATTTATTTATTTATTGTACCAAGGATTGAACTCGGGACCTTGAGTTATGACACTGCGCCACATAGTAATTGTGTGTGTATTTATTTATTTATTTATTTATTTATTTATTTATTTATTGTACCAAGGATTGAACTCGGGACCTTGTGCTTACCAGGCAAGCACTTATTCTACTGAGCTATCTTCCCAGTGTAATTGTGTTTTTAATTTTCAAGGAACTAATGTACTGTTGGCCACAGGGTCTAACATTAGTTCCTTGGTCTTTTGGTGCCCTGCTATATTAGTCACTTGCCATTATATTAGAGGCTGTGAAGGCCACTATGTCTGTTCTCCCCAGAGCTGTGTGGGTGTGTGGAAGTTTGGAATTATCTATTTCTGTAAGCTAAGAAATGCTATTGAAATCTAAACTTGTTATTATTATTATTATCAATCTTTTTCTATTTTAGGGAAGGGTCTACAGGGTGTTTAGAGTCTCACTACTAGATCGGACTTGTAGTGATCCACCTGTTTACAGCCTTCCAAGAACTGGGATTACAGGCACACACTACCACGCCCAGTCTCAATTGCCATTTTAGTGTGCCTTGGGGGCGGGGCTGGCACAGCAGGCCCAGGGATTGAATCCCAGGCCCCTATGCTTGCTTGCAGGTGCTTTAATCTGCTGAGCTATTTGGCTGGCCCTTGCATTATCTATTTCTGTGGACTGAAACTTTCACGATTACAAACTGACTTTCTTTGTCCCTAGAGATAATTTTAGATTAAATTCTATTTTGTCTAAGGTTAACAGATCATCCCCTTTATGTGTGTACACCTGCCTGGCATGCATTAAATACCTGATATATATCAGTTATTTAATTAGGTTCTTAGTAAGAAATTTAAAACACTAATTTATGAGGACAAATTCCATTTGTCAGAGGAAAAGTGGATCATGGGTAGCCCTGGAACTGAGGAACAGCTTTGATTTTTGCTAAAATCTGTGAGTCTGCTGCTTTCTGATCCACCTTACACTGCTCTGAAATCTGGTATCTCTCTCTCAGTGTTGAAGATCTTGCCCTCTTGGTGTCTGGGTTTCTGCAGCTGCTTCTTAAAGTAAACATGAGGAGTTTGTGGATTTTCATTTTGTTGATATCAATTTTTGTAGTGATGGCAATGACAAATTTCTGGTGTGTTCTTCATAGAGGAACAAAATTAAGGCTAAGAGGCCCAGTCACAAGGAGCAAGCCACTGGCCAACTACTTTAGGAAGACCACTCTGTGACGCCCAGTGAGGATGATCAAGGTGGAGCTGGGAGTGACGCTAGCTCAAAGTTTCCTCACATGCTGACTGAAGGGTTTCTTGCCCTGGCTCAAGAGCTTTCAGGGCACATCTTCAGTAGGGTAGTATCTAGGCATATTTTGAAATGAACCACCTGGGTACCTCCATTTTTGTCCCCACTGGCTGGTTTTGTGATTATAGCAAGAACTTTCTTTTTCTTCTCAACCTTTGCTTTAGCAGCTGTGTACTTTCTCTTGTATAAAGCCTTTCTGGAATACATAGCAGATTGGGAGTATCTACCAGATCCTCTAACCAAGACAGGATTTAGGCTTCAGTGGGGCTGCTCCTTTCTGGACTTTTTTGCCTTCACCTTATTCTTTTTACCAGTACCACTGGCAGTGGCCTTCTTGGCTTTGGGTTTCTTCTCTTTAGTGTATAGCTTCTCAGTTCTTTTGCCTGTCATCTTGCAAGATGGGAAAGAGCCTGGCACATATATTTCTGTGACAGACTGAAGTGCAGGCTTATTGCATTGATGGCCCTCACTCTCTGGCCTCCTTTGCCCTCAGCTTGAGCACCTCTTGTAGGAATTATCATGCCTGCAGCACTGGTGCCATGCCCTGGTGGGGCCCAGCTTCTCAGCAGACACAGATGGGTGGCAGGCAAAGTGCCCTCCTGATGGGCCTGTCTGTTCTCTGTGATCCCAGGCACGGGGGTACAGGCTGTGCAGGGCGGGGACCTCAGTCTGTGTGGTTAGTACATATCAGGCCTAGCCATGCCCTGTCACAGGACTGCCTGTGGGATGTTCTGCCTTGGGGCCTAGGCTGGCTCTGCTATGGGGGAAATTGAGGCAGTACAGGCTCCTTTCCCAAGAATCCGTACCTGGGACCCCTGGACATCTGTCTCTGAGACCAGGTGTGGGCTGCTTCTTGCAGGGGACACAGTTGAACAACACTGGGTGGAAAGTGGCATAATGTCTGGCTTGGTGCTGGGGTAGGGAACCCTGCAGGGTCAGGTGGGAGAGGCCAGGTTGATGGGCAGGAAGGGTGGCACAGGAAGCCTTTGGAGACACAGGTGAGGCTGAGCAGCAGGGTACTGAGGGAGGAGCTGGCAAGGGTGTTTCATCCTTGGGACTGACTCAGTGGAGCCAGAGATCACATTTTGGGGTTGCGGGTTTGGGGCAGGCTGGTGATGGTGGGGAGCCCTGAGACTGTGCAGTGTGGTCTCTCCCATGAGAATTGTGAGCTGGAAGGGGAAGTGGATGGGGCAGGGCCCAGAGTGTCCCAGAACAGCCTGAATGCCCCCTGTGTCCACCTTCATGGTCAGGCCTAGGCTGACTTGGATCCCAGCAACCTGGTCTTGGTCCCCAGCCTGTGGCTCTGTGGGCCAATGGGACTCTGATCACGCTGCCCTCGGTGACCACTGGGTGGCAGCAGAGCTCGGCCCTCTGTGGAGGTGGCCTCTGTCCTGGACCCAGCCTGGGCTGGATGGTGCCTGGCTGCCCATCCTCATGCCCTAGGGGCCTAGCTTCCTCCACAATCCCGTCTCATCTGTGTCCTGAAGCGTGGGCGGTGGTCGTCCTGGGAAGTGTGTGAGGAAGAGACCTTCACCCCTTCTTGGGGGCAAAGGCATGGGAGCTGTAACAGGTCCTCACTTGGGGTCCTGGAGTGGCTCTCCTGTGGCACCAGTGGGCTGTGTACACTTACAACTTCCAGAGCAGGGAGCCCAGTGGTTGTGGCCATGCTTTTTATTTAAAATTTTTTTTGATCAGATTTTATTTGTGCACTTTATTTTATGTATTTAGTACAGGGTCTCTCTCACTACACAATCAGACTTGCAGTGATCCTTCCTATTTTTCAGACTCCCAAGTGCTGGGATTACAGGCTCATGCCACCATGCACAATCTCAATCTGTGTCAGCATGCCCTGGGGTCGGGACTGGCAGACCAGGCCAGGGATTGAACCCCCAGCCCCTGCATCTGCCTAAGCAGGTGCTTTAATCTGCTGAGCTATCTGGCTGGCCTATGTGTGCACTTTAGATATACATACAAATGCATCATAGAGAATTTCTAACTGTACGTGATGTAACTTGTTTTATTTTTTTCCCATTCTCCTATCCTCCCTTCAACCCCTGCTACCCTTCCCATTTACAAAAGTTTCCTTTCTGTGTTTTGTTGCTGTGTTCTAGGGCTGTACCAGGGATCCTCTGCCCCTGTGGGCTGTGGCTGTTGGCTGCCCCAGTGACCCCGGGCCCACACATATGGGGGACTTGCCTGGTGTCACACCTCTCACAGCAGAGCCTCACTCTTGGGGCTCTGTTTTATTTTACTTTTCTTTCATTGCTGAGCCTACCTAGCACCCAGTGTTGAAGGAGGAAACATTGATTTAGCTCACAGTTTGCAGAGGTTTTAAGTCCATAATCAGCTGGCTCCAAGGCAGGTAGCACACAGCAGAGGACAGCAGCTCACAGTGGCAGAAGGCAGTAAAAGCAGCAAGAGCAAAAACGGAGCAAGCCTCTTTCTCCCTTATATCGTATGTAGTCCACCCGTCCTAGGGTAGATGTAGCACTCACACCCCCAGACCTAGCACTAGACAATGAGCCAATTACAGACTCTAGGTTCGGCTGTCTCCCAAAACCCCACACCCCCATGATCACAAGATGCTTTGGAGGGGACATCCAGACACAAACTATACTGGCCCCTTCATGGTGGTGGGGCTGGAGTCCTGGCCACAGGCCTCCTGAGCAGCAGTGCTGCATGTCCTCAAAGTGACAGCCAAGTGGAGACTCGACCTGTGCGGGCCTTGGCTGCAGTGGGGATGGTGCTGGCCTCGGGTGAGGTGTAGGCAGGCGATGGGGGCCTAGGGCTGTATCTGTCAGCTTGCTGCTGAAGAAGCTTACTGTCTAGTGACACCGTGAGCCAGGACCTGGGGCTCTGGAGCTGTGGGCTGGGCCAGCCCTTTGGTCTGAGGCCCATTGATTATGGTTATGCAGGAGTGACCATGACATTTAACCTCTGGGGAGATGTGACTGTCGATAGAGAGTTCATGGCTGGCCTGTGGCCCAAGGGCTGGGGACAGATCACTAGCCATGGCCTTCTCAGAATCAGGCCTGGCCAGACCAGCTGGGGTTCTTGGGGGTCAAAGGGTGAAGGTCACATCCCTATCACCCACTGCCTGGATATCGCTGCCCTGAGTGCCCTGTGGAGGAGCCTGGAGGGCTGCTGGCCAAGGAAGCCAAGTACAGATATGATGGGGTCTGGAGAGCTCAGGCTTAAACTCCAACCCTGCACCTTAATGGGGCAATGTGGCCTCAACTGGCCTGTGTTGCCCACTCTGGGGATGGCAGTAGACACTGCCCAGGGCCTCTTGGTCACCAGTCCCAGCTCAGTGCTAATCCTTACCCCTCTCTAGCTCTCAGCCCACCCCAACTCCCATTCATCTTAAATCTCAAGCTCATAGGGCCCCCAGTGGAGCCCACTCTGTCCCCCACACTCCACTCTCTCTAGGCCTGGCCAGGACCCAGTACCCCACTCCCTCCCCTCCATTCTCACTGTGGCTGATCTCAGGGGCCAGGCCCTGCCCCACCTGCTGCAGCCCTGGTCACCTAGCTGCCAGCTCTGAGTAGGATGACAGGTGATGATGATATGAAACCTGGCCTACTTGGGGCTGTAGTGACCCAGTCATGACTGCAGTGGTGCCTGAGGTGGGTGGACGGGACCTGGTTGCATCTCCTTTCTTGGCCTTCTCCTCTCTGGATTCTGGCTCTGAAGAGGCTGTGGTCCTGTAGCCTCCAGCTGGGCTTGCTCTGCTCTGAGGTTGCTGCTGCCAGCCCCACCTCAGTATCTAGTCCCACAGCTCTTGGCAGGCCCTGGCCTAAGGCTGGGCTCTCAGGTCAGGCCCAGGCACTTCATCTGTAGGCTTTCAATCTGTTGGGTGGACAGTATATGGACTGCTGGTGAGACTCAGGCATCAGAGCTCATCTTGAGCTCCTGGTGGTGCTGGAGGTCCTGTGTCTATCTGGGTTGGCTACAGGGCCATGTTTTTCCAGATCCTCAGGCCTGACAGCCTCAGGGCTTGACTGGCCTAGAAGCTGGGATACAGTTAGGACCAAGGGCTCTCGTGTTTGCTTGTCTCCAGGTGAAGACAGAGTAGGAAGCAAGCCTAGGCCCTGCTCTACTTGCCTCTTGTCCCCTGACCTGCAGAGGAGGTGGCTAGGCTGGGTCAGCTGGGGAAGGAAGACTCTGCCCAACTCCTGTTGCTCTTGTTCATGGGGCCACTGCCTGGCTTCTGCCTTCCACCTCAAGGTTGGCTGGCCTGGACTGGCAGGCTGGCCATGACCCTGGACATTTTGGTTTTTCTTAGGCTCAGAAGTGTGCCCAAGTAGACCTGTGAGGAGGCACTGGGGATGGCTGAGTCCTTCTGACTGAGGAGTGAGGTGCAGGCCAGAATCCCACCTTCTCTCCTGGGATGCTAGGGGGCTATTCCTGCCCTGGGCACAGGGCACCACACAGACACTGCCTTGGTCTCCTAGGGCACAGAAGGTCCCATCCTGCTCTTTACCTGACAAGTCTGAAGTGGGACCCTTCCTGCAGGTTCTGCCTGGCTTGTGGCCCCAAGTGACTTGTCTGAGATCTCCTGGGCTGTCATGTTTGTGGTTCAGAGGGATTGTGTCCCTGGTTTCTGCCTTTCCATCTCCACTGCCTTCTGAGCCTGTTTCTCCTTATGGAGCTTGGACACCTGGGCCCATGGATGCATTTCCCTGATGGGACTTGGTTCTGTCCAGTGAGTGACCGAGGTATCATGGGAACACTAGTCACCTGGGGCTCCAGCCTCCCTGGCTTCCTGAGGCTGCACTAACTTCTGGAGGAAAATCTGCTGTCTTTGCAAGGGGCCCAGCAGGGGTGGGGTACCGCATTCATAGACTGGCTCAAAGGGTTGAGCAGCCCTGGCTAGGGCCCTATGCAGCACACTCATGGGCAGGGACTCCTTGTCAATGGGTAGGGGTGTACCCGAGGCCACGCTGGTCCTCTGGATGGAAAGGCTGGCATTGGATAGCAGCCAGGCCTCGTACACTGTCTGGGGCAGGTGTTCCCTGAGGGGCCACCCCGATATCCAGCCTGTGGGTAGCCACCCTGATGCCCAGCTGGCTTGGAGCCCCTCCTTAAGGCCCACCGACATGGAGCCCAGCAGTGCAGCCCTCCTCAACTTTTTCTCCTCCCCAATTAATTAATTTAAATTGACCATTAAGTCAGCCGAGTTTTTGATTGATATTTTCATTAGCAGTCCTGTCCGACGCCCAGGAATGTATGGTAATGTCCAATCTGCAGCGGCGCGCTCCTCCTCGCATGCCCTGAGTTATAGCCCTGGCTGGCGCGCGGCTCCTGGGGTAATTTGAATTCAGATGAGCTGCCGCAGTGTTCCGGAGCCTGGCGGCCAGCCACTGACGGATGGCACTTGGGTTACCACAAGGTCACTGTGCAGTTGCCACCCGCGCCAGAGGGTGGGCCAGGCCTGGGTCTGGGCACAGGCAGGCACCCTGTATGGTGTGGCCAGGTGAGCCCTGAAGATGGCCTGGCTGGTGGCTGTCACCAAGTGCTCCCATGAGGCCAGGCCTGAGTGGCTTGGGGCCCTGGCTAATCTGGCAGCCGCTGTCCACTCACTGCCAAGATGGACTGCCATCATGGAGCAGCTGCCTTCAACCCAGGGAGCCAGTGGATGAGGGCACTGGAACCCTGCTTGGAGAGGCATTTGGGGCCCTGCTTCCCTGTTCATCAGCAGGTGACCTGAATTCCAGGCCAATGCCAGCATGGAGGTCAAGGCCTGAGTATCTTCTGTCCAGCTATGTGGCTAAGGTTCTATTGGTGCTCTGTGCCCAGCCCTATGGGCACAGTGAAGGTAGCAGAAGGGGCCTCCTGTCTTCCTGAAGGCAAGGGGTGCTAGACTAGCCTGGGGGTGGGACAGGCAGGCTGTGCTAGTCTCAGGGCCCCTTGTGTGGCCTCAGTGGCCATGCTGCCTGGGTCCTCCTAAGGTGCTGTGGGTTCTGCAGAGGAAGGAGGGTGCTTGGAATTCTGGTGCCACTGCAGGATTCCAGCACCTGGGCTGAGTCTGGATATGATACCCAACCTGGGCCTGGCCAGATAGAGCTGGGAGGCGAGGGGTGGGGATGAGGGGTCCTGTGAGGGATGCTATGGGATCCTGTGCCTTCTAGATGGACATGGATTGGGGGCCCAGCTGGAACCTGAGGTACCAAGCACAGTCCCTGGGAGGAGCCACCTCCACCTTTGAGCCTGCCCTCATCCCCACCTCGGGCAGGCTGACTTTTACCATCACATGGGCTGCACAGCGTGACCCAGTCCTGCAGTGACCACATGCGGTGTCTCGACCCTGTAGCTGCCATGACAGTGCCACAGTGCCCCAGGCTGGGGGTCTACATGGCCTCCGCATCCTCAGTTCTGCTTTCTGTGACCTTAGTGGCCTGACAGCAGGCTCAGTCTGGAAACGTGAGATGAAAGATTCCAGAAATGGACCACTCATGAGTTTAGGCTGTGTGACATTTGAGTGGCCCAATGACGGCTCACTCTGCCTGCTCCATTTCCTAGGAGCAAGTCCTTCCTATGTCTGGGTCCACACTGTCCTTGCTGCCTGCTAAGGGGTTCCAGTACCCACCAGGTCCTACAGCATGCACGTGGATTTGTAGAGTCACAGGCTGGGGTCCTCACCCCAAGGCTCCAGTGTGTGAAGGTGGGGCAGGAGGGGCCAGAAGCCTTTTGCAGGAACTTGGTGAGACAGGGGGTCTGGCTGGGGCATTGCTCCCAGACCCTTGACTGCCCCCAGGCTCCCAAGGCCACTTGCCCTGTAGTCATGTTCCATGGTCAAGGTGGGTGGAAGCTCTGGGTTGATGGAGACTGCACAAGACCATAGTCAGCTCTCTGTATCCCATGCTGCCTGTGGCCCCACGCCTGGGTCTTGAAGCCACGCAGGAGGGGCTTGTGACACTGTGAAAGTGAGGGCCTCCATGATGGATGGGGGTTGAGGAGGCCGGGGCCAAATCCTACCATGCCTTCTGTGTGCTATGCTGTGGGGCCCTCACACACCTGGACTCCAGGACTCCACCTCCTGTTCTTTCTTGCAAATGGTGTGGCCGTGGGACTATATGGGGAAAAGTCGTGGGCAGAACTATGGGGAAGGCTCCATATGTGCAGCTGACCCTGCAGGCTACTGTGGGATGTGCCTATAGCCCCAGTTACTTGGGAGGCTGAAGCAGGAAGGCAGTGAGAACACAGCCTGGGCAACAGAGTGCTACTTCTCTGAAAAAAACAGCAGACCCAACTGAGAAAAGTGCTCTCTCTGGCTTCTGTTTTCTTGTTTCTGCTTGTAGGCATAAAGGTGTGATGGCTTTGGCGGCCTCTGGTTTGACACTGAGGCGGGAAGCTATGTGCAAGGAGGTAGCGCGGAGGTGCCTCTGGGTCGATGACAGAGAGCGGAACCACTCTAGTGTCTTGGAGAGAAGTGAACTTCCGGCCCACCCCGGCTCTATTTGCTGCTATTCTAGGTGCTTCTGCTGATGCTGGTGTTTGGGGAGTAGTGTGAGGGCAGTGGCAAGGTGTTTTTGCTGTTTCTTTTTTTTTTTTAGTGGAACGGGGGATTGATTTCAGGCCCTTGCGCTTGCCAGGGAAGTGCTTATTCCACTGAGCCGTCTCCCGGGGCCCTGTTTTTGCTGTCTCTGTTCTTGGTGGTGTTGATGCTGATTTGGTGATGGAGTGTTGTTACTATTGTTAGTGTGCCTGGTGGGGAGCGTTGTTTGCTTTGGTGGTGGAGTGAGCTTATTGCTGGTGGTGTCAGGGCTGGCGACGGTGTTGCTACTATTTTAGTGTTGGTGATAATGGTGTTTTTGTAGTGTTATTACTGTTGTCCGTGTTAGTGTCGGCAGTGGTGGTGGTGGTGGTGGTGGTGGTTACTGTTGTTAATAGTGGTGGTTTAGTGTTGGCATGTTGTTCTTGCTAGCAGTGGCTGTGTTTGTGACAGTAATGGTGACGGTGGTGGTGGTATGCTAGCATTCACGTTGCTGGTGGTAATGTTTGCAGTCTGTGGGATTCCCAACTATGGCAGGAACCAAGGTGACACCCCCTCAGGGGACACAGCCTCCAGAAGCTCCCTTGTTCTGGACAAAGTGAAAAGTGTGACCTCAGGGTGGGACCCAAGTGATGTCCCTCAAAAAGAGGAGCAACTCATTTGACCGCAGCATCAGGCACACTTGGGAAAGCTCTGCTATGGGCAATAAAGTGACATACTATAAACTGTGGCTTGGTTCCTAGCAGGACCTAAAGACATGTGGAGATCACAGGTGAGAGACCAGGAGGCTGGGGAGAGATGAGGTGATACTGTCAGGAGCAGCAGGGGTGTGTAGATCCCACTTTGTCCCTGGGTCCTGGGCCCACTCAGCCTGGCCTGCCTCCTGCCCTTGGATTCCAGGGCAGTGTCCTAGGGCTTGGTGGTCCCAGAGGCCTCGGACCTCCATGTCTCTTCCCTTTGTCCACACAGCCTGGCTATTGCAGCTAAAATGCGAGTGGAAGATTTGTGGCAATGAAGGGTGGAGCCAGGCCAAAGGTCTGGGCCACACTCAGGAAAGGTGAGAAGGGGTTGGTCACAGCCAGGCAGGCAGGCAGAGGAAGAGAAGAAAGAGGGGCAGGCTGCTCCTCAGGCCCCTTCGCCTGTTTCCTGCAGCCAGTTTCATACTCAGTGAAAACCCTGAGGGACATGGGTTGCTGAGATGGCCCCAGGAGCCAGTAGCTAAGCACTTGTCACCACCAGTTTCCCTATAGATGTTCCTGACAGGACGGGGAGGGATGAGGAGGCTGAGTAGGCTATGGAGGAGGAAGTGAGGTACGGCAGCCCCACAGCCTGCCTGTCTGGCTGTTCAGGTCCTGTGTGCTGCTGAAGGGAAACTTAGACTACAACGGAGGTCATTAGCAGCAGAAGGCAGGCACCACCTACAACAGTTCTGTGGGGGCTGAGGGCCCAGGGGAGGTTGTCACTCACCTAGAGCCCCTGGAGATCAAGAGGGAACCACAGTGGACTCTGTGTGCCATGCCCCACAGGACTGGCAGAGGCCGGAAAAGGCCCCTCAGATCCTCCTGAGGTTTCCCAGGTGAGAACAGCTCCAGAGCTCGGTGGAGCTGGGCCACCTTAGCCCCTTGGGTGCCATGCAATGGTAATGGAGGGCCATCCTCTAAGCAGCTACTGAGCCGTCCCAGCAGCACTACTTCAAGAGCTTCGCCTGCCAGTTAGGAAGCGGGCCAGCACGTCTCACACATCTGAATTGCACAGAGCCCCATGTCTGCTCTGCTGCTCCGCACGCTGGTCTGGCTTAGGCTGGGAAGCTGCTGCTTTACAGTAGATCTTGCCCTAGGGGAGTATTGTGCCTCTGGGTTGTCCTCTCTTTCAGAAATTTCAAGCCATTCTGGATTTTTTGCATTTCTATAGCTCTGAATTTGTGGCTGTTGGTGTTGTACTGGGGTTGTGTTAACGCTGTGTCCCAACTCAGAGAATGCTGAGATGCCCCTATATTCCCCCAGCACCCGCACCGCACCTGACTTCCCAGCCGCCTGCTTACACTCTGCTGTCTCCATGCAGCTCTTTTCACAGGCTGCGGTCAGTTTACTTCCTTGTAGTTTAGCTTTTGGTACAAAGTTGGATTTACATCTATCTGTTCTTTTCTGTTTTATCTCAACATTTTTTTTTTTTTTTTAATCTTTTTAGGGCCGGGCGTGGTGGCACATGCCTGTAATCCCAGCACTGGAGAGGCTGAGGCAGGAGGATTGTTGTGAGTTCGAGACCAGCCTGAGCTACGAAGTGAGCTTAAGGCCAGCCTGAACTGCATCATGAGACCCTGTCTCAAAAAGACAAAAAAAATATTTTTATTTATTTATTTGGTACAGGGTCTCGCTATGCTCTCGGACTCATAGTGATCCTCCTGTCTCAGCCTCCCCAGTGCTGGGATTACAGGGGTGTGCCACTGCGCCTAGTTTCAGTTTCCAGCATAGTACACCCAGAATTCCGGGGGCTGGTATAACATGCGGTACTGGAGATCAAACCTGGGTCCTCGCACTTGCCAGGGAAGCACTTAGACCACTGAGCTATCTCCCCAGCTCCTATATCTGTCTTTTCTAATCACTTGCCACCAGTTTTTAAGGATAGATGTATCCAGATCTTATGTCCTGTGATCCAGCTGAGCCTGTACTGAGCCTGTGCTGGACCTGCTGGGCGTGTTCTGGATCCTTGGGCAACTAACAGCTAACCTGCTGCAGCATTGTCTCAGGGTCCAGATGTGTGAGTGACTCAGCCGGGGCCCAGCAGGTACCCAGAGGGAGCTGGCAGGGGCCCAGAAAGGCGAAGAACGAGGCTTATGCCCATGCTGCAAGTACTTTGATAAGTCCAAAGCCCTTCCTTTTACCTCAGCACCTGCCTCCGGGCTCCCAGAATTTGCTCATATTGGTGCTTTTTTGTTGTTGTTGTTTCGTTCAGGCTCAAACTCACAGTGGTCCTCCTGCCTCTCAAATGCTAGGATTATAGGCCTGTGCCACTATGGCTATATTGCCTGTTTTTAAATTTGTTTTCTGTTTGGGTTCATTTTCTTTCTATTTTTACTCTCTGGCTCCGCAGTCTCCCTGGTCTTCTCGAGGGCCCTCACTGACCCTGCTCTGCCTCTTCCTTTGACCTGTACTCCTCAGCTGCTGCCCACCTGTCCCTGGCTCCCTTGACTATAGCCCATGTTCGCAGCCAGGAGACACAGCACCTGCAGCTAGCAGAGGCTGCTGGATGGTGATCCTGAACCTGTGCTTGACTCACCGAGGCCAGGTCTCAGCAGGTGGCTTTTGGGACAGTGCTATATCGATGAATTTGTCTCCTTGTTCAAACCCACCTCAGTGTGGCCTTCATGTCTGAGGCACCAGTGTGGCCACTCATGGCGTCCAGGTGAGGGAAGCCTGGGTCATGCATTCTGCCAGGTAAGGTGACAGTGCCTTCTCCTCAGTGGCTGCTGTGTCCTGTCTGTGTGAGGGTTTTCTCTCATCTGCACTGTCTGGTGACTGCTTTGAGAAGTGGCTGGACAGGGCCGGGCCCTGAGCTGCCCTGGTTTTGTTGTGATTTGGGGTTTTTGCCAGGTGAGCAATACAATACAGGACACATTGTATAAGATTACTTCATAGTGAATCACCCAAAGAATGACATACAAAGAGTGCAGTAAATCTGTCCACACACTACAGATCAAAGGACCCAGCTCAGGGCCTGGATCCTAGTATCCTGCATGAATCCAGCTGGAGGCCAAGAACTGAGGACAATGTCTTATGGAGGCCTGCTTCATGAATCCATGCCAGTAAGTACCATGCTGCTTCCTCAAAAGGTCGGTGGAAGAAGCTAGAAAGTCTGTGCCAGTGGGATGAAGAATATGTGCCAGCAGGGATCTGCACTGGAGCCAGGAAGTGATGCTCAAAGTAAAGACCAGAGTTTCTCTGAAAGGACCACAGCCATGAGGAAAGCTGAGTTCCCATCAGGAAATCCAACATGACAAACTTCTCCAGGAGACTGACCGTGGACACCATCTTCCCCTCTAGAACCAGGAAGTGAAGGTCAAGGTGAGCACCAGAGCTCCCCTCCTAGTGACAATGAGGTCTTGAGCTCCTCCTCTGACAAAAACAGCTGAGTTCACTAGGAAAGCCAGCAGGACGCGTTTCTCCAAGAGAAACAGCTGCTTCCTACAGCTTCTAACTTCTTCCCCTCCAGTTCTGCCTCTTTCACTGCTGACCATGATCCTCAGGTGGGGCAACCACACCCAGTAAGTACCATGCTGCTTCAGTTCAGCTGAGTGGAACGAATCGACCACCAATTGGCAAACCACCATGCTGGGGAGGGAGCAGCCTTGTTCAGGTGAGTGGCATGGTGGGGGCAGTGTTAGGGAGTCGAGTGGAGTCGCCCTCTCTCCTCAGACCATGCCACCTAAAACCATTGTCCCTGGCAGCTAGGACAGGGGCCCTGGGCTGGGAGGGAGCACTGGGGTGGGAGTGGGCCAGACAGGCACAGACACCCAGCTCCCAAGCCCAGGCCTGGCTCTGAGATTTGCCGCACACATGTGGCCCCATCTTCATGTAGCAGGGAAACTATGTGGGTTGCCATCACTGTCTTGGAGGGCAGCGCTCTGCCTGGCATTGTCCCTGTACTTGGTGAGCGCAGGCTCTCCTCTGCATGGCCACCTGTGGGCTCCCTCCTGTTGTCCACCCAGCCTCTTGCTGATGCTTTTGGGTTCTTTGACTTTTCCCTACCACTTTCTAAAACTTGCTGACAGAGGCTCACTCCTTGGATCTTCCTATAGGGCTGAGGTTGGGATGCAGCTAGAATTTTCTCTATATAGTAACCCAGTTGTTACTGAGTGTCATGGTGCACACCTGTGATCCAGTACTCTGGAGGCTGAGACAGTAGGATCACTGGGAATTTGAGACCAGCTTGGGCTACAACATGAGTTCAAGGCCAGCCTGAATTACATAGTAAAGACCCTGCCTCAAGACACCGCCCTCCCAAAATGACCCCATTTCTTTTCATCTCAAGTTTCGAGATATTTAAAAAATAAAAATATTGAGCTTTATCAGATATACTTCCTGAACCTCTTGAGAGGACTGAGTATTTTTTTCTCTATTTTTTCCTGTGGGCTCTAGAGAGGGTGACACATTTGTGTAGTGTATTTTCTGGTATGGAGCCATCCTAGACATATGACCAACTTGGCTACCAAGTGTCATCTAGAAAATGGACCGTGGGATCTGAGGCAGGCGGACTGCAAATTGAAGCCTAGCCTAGGCAAGTTGGTGAGACCCTGTCTCAGAAAGTTGATGCATTTATATTGAGCGATATATAGATGCCAAATGTATCACACATACACATATGTATGGATGCACACATATACACACATGCATTCACACACAAATGAGCACTCATAGATACAAGTGTGTCCATACACATACACATGTGCACATGGATGTACACATATCTCAAGGCTGTACCCATTTTCTCTTGTATAGTCTGCCTGTCCATTTGTTGCCTGGGCTGCTGGGGTGGGAAGGCTTGTGTTGTTCAAGACTTGTGTTGAGGTCCCAAAACAATAGAGTGAGGTGGTGGAGAGGCCCCAGAGTCTGAGACCTATGACCTCTCCCATGGGCCTGGGCTCTGTGACAGGGACTCGAGGGCTGCTCTTCCATGTGGGGACTCAGCACAAAACACCACCAGAGAGCACAGAGGCTCTCACCAGCAGATGAGGGCACAGTGCCCATTCCCAAGGATTCCCAGAGACAGAGCTGTGACATGTAGATGTCTATTAGATACAAAGCACACAATCTGATGTGGTCATTAGGTGACACACATTTTCACAGAGCCAGAACTGCCTGGTGAGCAGTGGGGAAGACTAGCTCCCTGGCAGGGCTTAGGAACTGGGAATGGGTGGCTGGCTTTTGGAGGTGGGGAGGCGATGGAGCTCCTCATGCATGACACAGGGCTGGGAGCTACAGTTGGTGAGGGATGGAGGCAGCTGGAAGGGGAGCTGTGAGGTCTTACAGAGGACCTGGAGAGGAGGAGGAACCAAGGGAGCATGCAGCCTGAGGAGGAAGGGGCTGGGTGTGAGGATGGTATGTCCAAGATGTGAGAAAGAGAGGGATCTGTACATTAGGACAAGAGTGTCACAGGGAGGGAATGGAAGATTGCTAGGTTAGAGGAAGAGAGTGCTTGGTGGTAAGACAAGCACAGAGTTCCCAGGATGCAGTTTGGAGGAAAGAGGGCTTAGCATGTGAACCATGAGGACTTTATAGGTGGTGAAGAATGGGCCTGGATGTGTTAATGAGCATGTGGTGAGTCTGATGGAGAGAGTATGGCATGAGGAGAAGAGTGTTTGTGGTGTGAGGGGGAGAGTAAAGTATGAGGGGGAGAGTGTAGTGTGAGGAGAGTGTGGTGTGAGGGGGAGAGTGTCTGTGGTGTTAGAGGAGAGTGTAGTGTGGGGAGAGTGTGGTGTGAGGGGGAAAGTGTCTGTCGTGTGAGGAGAGTGATGTGAGGAGCAGAGTGCTCTTTTGTTTGTTGGTGTAAGCAGAGTTCCCATGTGAAGATAAGATTGTGCCATGTTGAAGATGAGCAGGTTCTAGGTGAGGTTCTGGATTTCTGTTCAATGTCACACATACATAGACTGCAGAGTGCTGTGTTCAGGAAGCTGGCATTTATAAGGATTGCAGGTAATGAACACCACAGTTATGTTCTGTGACTGAAGTCTTTTTTTTTTGTTCTGATTACCGGTACTGACCCTGTCCTCACTCCCTTCCAGCCTCAGTTTCCTTGTGCCCTTTCCAGGCATTTGCACCACCTAGGGTGCAGGGCTTTTAGTGGTTGTCCCTTCTCAGCTCTTCAGGAAGTCCCCACCAGGTGGGGTTCAAAGCCCTGGGTACAGCAGTGATGGGAGCCCTTCTGCTGTCTCAGGCACATCAGCCAAGGGGACATCTCAAGGAATGGTGGCCCAGGTGTGTCCACTGGCTACTGTGGGAAGAGTCTGCTCCTTTCTCAGGTGAAGGTCTTAGTATTACTCTTTTTAAGGTATGGAGTCTACACCTAGAGGTGATTTCTATGTTCTTTCTGTCCTGAACAAACAATTGGGCAGGACAAGTGCAAAGTTTTATTAGAGGTAGAAAATAAGATAAGCTCTGAAAAATGAGTTTGGTCTAAGTAAGAGTAGTCACCCTATGGTGTGAGGGGGCCACCGTGCAAGAGGAAACACAGTGGCAAGAACTCATTGTGGGTTTGTCCCTTTTGTGGCCTGCTCAGCCTGCCCTGGGTGTGGAGCTGGTGCAGTATGTGGTGCTGGGGATTGAACCGCAGTCCTGGTGCTTCCCTAAGCAGGCACTTTACACCACTGAGCTATCTTGCCAGCCCCATTTCATCCTTTTTATATCATCCATGCCTCAGACTGGCATCAAGTCTAGGTTGTCCTGTGGAACCTGCCTGAGTCCTTATGAGAAGTCCATATGCAAAGCTTTGGGAACTGTTCTGTGCATGGGTCACACCTGCTTCCCTAGCCAACTTTGCCTTACCCTGGTCTTCTGTCTCATGAGGTCACCTCCTGAGAACACGTGCTACTCTGCTGTCTGGTTTGCCTCTGACATTCTGAGCAATCCTGAGGAGCAGCCTGTGGGGACTTCTTCTGCTTAGCTTGTGTGGCACTGGCTGTGGGTATGAGGAGGGGCCCTTGAGTACGAGGCCCCCCAGGGTTTTGCCCAACAGCAGTTCAGCCCAAGGCCCAGGTCTGGAATGGTGACTCAGTGCTGAGCCTGTGTCAGCTGCAGGCAGCCAGTGCAGAGGGCTGTGCCCAGCCACCGTGGAGTGGGGAAGGAAGTGTGAGTGGGAGCAGGTGTGTGGATGTTGTATAAATGTGCTGTGCTCATGTGAGCACTGTGCTGTATGCGAGTGCGCATGTGCTGTGTTCTCTTAGTGGTGACTTTTTTATAGGTGCATGTATGGACACTTACCAGCTGTCTTGTGTTTGGCACATGTTTCATGTGTGTGTGTGTATGGCTGCTGTATGTCAGTGAGTGTGTGCACATATGTGTGAGTACATGTGAGCATGAATGTCCTGAATGGGCTACACATATATGCATATAGTGTGCATGTGAATGAGTGCCAATGTGTATGTGTGCATTTGTGAGCCTCCTAATGTGTGAGTGTTCATCCATGGAATGCCCATGTGGATACTGTGTGAGCACACTGGGTGGAGTGTGGGCACGCATGAGCCAGTGTGTAGGTGCCTGTGTGCACCTATAAGGCCTTGTGTGAGTTTGTGCATCTGCTGTGTATGTTTGTGCCTTTCAGTGCTGTGTGTGAGTGTGAGCTGGTATGAATCTGTGTTCCATGTGTGTGCACAGGCACATGCTGTGTGTGTGTAGACATACATGCCCACCCATGCATATGACAGAGGGAGCTTGGCTGGGGCACTGGTAGTGCCTGAGGTCTGCTTCAGCCAGCCACCCTAGGATGCTCTTGAGTGTTGGGTGCAGGACCCAGGGCGGCTGGGACTTGAACCTTCACCTACCAGCGCCATCAGAGGCCCCATGTGACCTGGTATAAATGCAGCGATCTGCACTTTGGATAAATACAAGATGCATCTAAAGATTTAAAGCACCTGTTGTGTATTTAAAAGAATTATATCTTGTTTATAGTTCAGTATAAAACACACAGCTGATTTATATAGTGGCTGGTCCATCGCAGAGGAAATCTCATTTCAATCATAAATGGCAGGATTTGATTTAAGAATTCATTCTTTAATGGGTCTGCAATGTTCAAATTTAAACCCATTCAATTCATCAGCCGAATATTCAATATGGGCACAGGGAACTCATTTAGGCAAACAGAGACTTTTAATATAAATTTTCCGGGAGATTTCTCCATCGATTCCGCAGTTTAGTGCAAAATGATTTGTGCGATACATTCTTGGGGATCAATGCTGCTGGTCAATGGCTCCTATAAAACCACCTCCCCCGCTGCGTGGGTCAGGGAACTTTGGCTCCAGGCTGGAAGGTGAGGTGTTCACCCATGCCCAGTGCCCCTGACCTTGCCAACAGAGGGACACCAAGAACTTTTGTCCATAAGTGCAGAGACCCAGGCTCAAACTGCAGGCCTGCATGGCAGCCACACACTGCTGCCTGCTGGCGATGCCCCCTCTGGCCCAGCGGGGGCTCCAGCCAGTTGGAGAAATGTCCATGCTCATGTGCACAGAGGTTACTTAGGAGAGGGCCTCTCAAGTGTCCTGACCATAGCCAGCAAGGTCACTGTCCTGGGTTGGATAGGGAAGGGCCCTTCAGACCAGGCCTGGCCACTTTTGGTGGCCTATCTCTGGCTGGCCTCTGGGGAAGAGGACTGGATCTTGCTGCAGAGACCTGGAGCCTCCTTGGACAGGGGCAGCCTCACTGATGGACATCAGGGTCTCAGATGTGGGTGGCTGGGACTGATGGTCAGCAGCCGGAGGTCACTGAGGCCTGAGGGGACAAGACCCCACCATTCCCACACCCCAGCCCCCCTGTGCTCTGGGAGCTGCTGAGTTGGGCAGTGAAGGCCAGCCCAGAGCAGCACAGAGTTGCCACCAGAATGCCAAAAGAGGTCACTGTCAGCACTTCTTGCTCCCATGGCCCAGCTGAGGTTGGCAGTGGAGGTGCGCTGCTGGGATGGCCTAGGACTCTGATCTGCATCAATTTCCCCAGGTGAGGCCTTGAGGCTATTTTGTGTATAGGTGTGTGTGTTTGTGTGTGTATGTGTATGTGTATGGGTGCATAGCCCAGGCTAGCTCGAACCTGTAACAATCCTCCTGCTTCAGCCTGAATGCTGGAGTTATAGATGTGCACCACCAGACCCCACAAGGCCTTGAGGATCTCACCTAGGTCCTGCACAGGGTGGAAAGCAGCCCAGTGTGTAGATGAGCAGGTGGGAGATCAGGTGAGGACTCAGGTGGGCAGGAGGACAAGGACAAGGATGGTCCTCCTGCTCTCTGAGAGGCTCCTGTGCTGGACCACACATCACTTGCCCTCATCACTGAGCCAGGGTCCTCAGCCTGAGCTGCCTTGTTCTGCCCAGCTTAGGCCCACTGCTCTGGCCCTGGGGATCCCTCCTGCTATGTCAGGGTGCCAGCCTCCACTCACTGATCAGGTGTTTGCAGCCCTCTCCATGTCTCCCAAGTGTGCCTCTCTATCCCTGTCCTGTGATGAAGCAGCTGTTCCTCCCTAGGCAGCCCTGTGTTTGGGTAGGGCAGGAGCTGGGAGCTCAGTCTCTGACCATAGAACAGTCCTGCAGACCAGGTGTGGGTAGGGTGGTGGGAAGGTATATGGGTGTTGCCTCATCCCAGGGGCCACAGGGAGGCTGTGGAGCTGTGCTAGGACCCTGCCTGGGGTCACAGGTGACACCCAGGCCACCTACTGTGTTGGGACATAGAAGACATGGGACAGGGCCCCTGGGACTGAGGAGGGGTGACCATGACAGAGCCTAGGCCCCTGCCCTGCCTTCCAGGAATTGGGGTCTGGGGCAGACAGTGACCCCAGGGACCATTCCCTGAGGCGACAGGGCTTCCTCTGTGGGGCAGCTCCCAAAGCCTGGATGCCATGGCCTCTAAGTCCTGAGCATGCGGGGTGAGGTTGGTGATGTCTGCAACTCCTGCTTCTGCCTCAGGCTCTGAATCTGCGGACTGCTGGGCAGTGCCTGTGGAGCTGACCACCCTTGTACCCTGCTCCTGCTCCTGTCCTGTCCCTGTCCCTGTCCTGATCCTGCTGCCTCCCTGCGCTGCCTGTGTATAGGGATCCACCAGGAATGGAAAGCAGGGGCATATTGATTTCATTTCCAAATTATTAATCAACTTCACAGCTCAACAGAAATATTGTATTGTTCAGCTTGGGCAGATCTGAACAGCTTTCCCTTGGGCGAGGAGCAGGGTTGGTGAAGGACAGAGGGTGATAAATGGGACTCAGGTGGTGGGTGCCTGCAGGATGTGGGTGCAGCTGCAAGGGCCCGGGAGGTGGGTGTGAGGCTCTGTGGCCACCTGGGAAGTGGAGTGTGATAGGGTGGGGCCTGGTCTAGCCTGCTCAGTCAGACTTGTCCTCATGGGGGTTCTGGGCATGACCCCATACCTAGTTCCCCAGTTGGCAGAAACCCAGTGCAGGCTGGGATGCATCCTGGAGCCAGGGCCTGGCCAGGAAAGGCAGCAATGTGGAGCAGATGGGGCACATGGTGGTTTCCGGTCTGGTGGAAAGGGGGCAGAGGTTGAGGGGGCCATGGGGCCAGGTATAGCAAAGTCTGGGGCTGGGAGATAGGCTCAGTTCAGCACAGGTGTGCGGCTGGGTGAAGCAGGAGGCATAGGGCACTGCCTCCTGCAGTGACAGTTGTACTGTGTGCCCTTTGTGCAGGGTTTTTCTACTCAGTGAAGTACGGCTCTGGTAGAGGTGCAGATGCCAGGCATGGACCAAGCTCTCCACACTGCTCAGGACTCCAAACCTGGGTGGATTCACAGGGCTTTCAGAGCCCCCCCCAGAAATCAGAGCAGATTTGCAGGACCACAGCCCTACCCTGCGGAGCACTGCTTATACCATAGCTGCAGGCCTGCGATTGGTTTGCGTGCAGGCCCTTGATTGCCACAGGGCTCCAGGAATCTTCTGGAAGGTACACTGTGAAGTGGGAAATAATAGCAGTGGAACCAGATCCTCCCTCCCTGGTCTTAGCCACATCAGCTGTATCTGGGAGGGGCAGGGCTGGCCAGGCTGGCCATTGAGCCACAGTGGGCAGCAGAGTGGGGGAAGGTGGCTGCTGGGTAGCCAGGGGAATGCTGAGCAAGTTGTTCCAGGCCACTGGGGGGAAAGGGGGAGCAAAGGGAAGGGAGGGCGGGATCTCTACATTGGCTGTGGCAGGAGCAGAGTGGGCCTGGGGTGCTGTATGCGCCTGGCTCCATCCCTTCGCTCTAGACGCCTGTATCTCTAGGCTGCACTGGGCATGAGGGTAGGGGGCCAGGCTGGGACCAGAGGAGAGGAGAGGTAAGGGGAGGCCGTGGGCAGGGCAGCACTGAGGGGCTGGGGCTGGGGGGAGGGTGCCATGTGGCTGGGGCTCTGGGCTCTTGGGTCTCTGGGTAAGACTGGATGTCATTGCCCCCTGCCCTGCCACAGCACCCCTTTTCCTCCTGGGGCCTGCCCTGGCTGTCCTCTTCTGTTCCCTCCTTGCTCCACTGCCCCCTGAGGGGCCTTGAGGATCCCACACTCTGTCTGAGGACTCAAAGAATTGAGGCTACAGAAAGCAGGCATCTCTGTGCAGCCCACAGTGGTGCTCATAGGCTTAGCCCGGATCCGCTTGTCCTGAGCTGGTTGCTGTCCTGGCGTCCCTGGGTCTCTGCTGTGCTTTCCTGGCACCCCTGTCCCAGACACCTAGCCAGGCTAAGCCCTGTGACTGCCCGGCGGCTTTATGCTCAGCTTGGGCTGGCTAGGCCAACCTGACAGGCAGAGGTTGTGTGGTGCTGGCTACTGTATGGAGCAGTGGATGGGTTCCACTGGCTGCCTGGTCCAGGAGGCTGCTGCCATGTGGACTGATGGTGGCAAGTGGGCCAGCCCTGCTGCATCCCACTGTGGTGACTGCCCGTCCTCAGCCACCTGCTGTGGAAGCCACTGCCAGACTCTGGGCTCCAACTACTGGGGCTTGTGCTGGAGCCTCTTGTTCTTTGTACCAACTTCAGTCTTTTTTTTTTTTTTTT
>PVKA01029693.1:0-28038 GCA_004027165.1 Ctenomys sociabilis
TTATTGAATCTTTGATATAATTCAGCTATAAAAAAACCTGTAAATATAATTTCATGTATGCACCTTGTACAATACCAAAACGTTATGAAAACAGTTTGCAAAGTATTAATTCATCGACTCTGTATGGTTAAGGTGTCTTGAAACTGTCTGATTGACATTTGTATTTTAATAAAATAAAAATAAATGGAAAAAAAAATAATAATAACATAAAAAGCCAGGACTATAGCTAAGTGTGTAGGCCCTGGGGTCAATCCCCTAGTACTGAAAAGAAAGGACCTATCCATTTGGAAACATATGGCTGTGAATAAATAAGTACTGTTTATAGTAATCTGACTTTTATCCAAGATAGAAGCACTTAATTTTAAAAACCATTTTGACACCTGTATAAATATAATCCGATGAGGCAAGGTACCCTTACCATTGTAATCCTGTGAGTGTCTTCTGATGAGTAAGTAAATCAACATTTAGCAAGCAGCTTTGGCTCAGTCTTTAGGAAATACTGCATTCTTAAATTTCAGTTTCAATACTTCAGTCACTTAAAGGTTGCTTTGTGTCTCTCTGTGTATATATGCATATTCTTGCTGTAGTACCTATGTGCTACATGCAATATTCATGAGATACATCTATTTTACTATATATGCTATCTGTTAATATTTGATAATGTCTATGTTTACCTAAGGTGCATATCACCTATAACGTAATAGATAATATATATGTAATACATACATTAATTGTATTTATTTAATTATATTAAGTATCCATGTGCTCTCTCTATGAAGTCATTCCACCTAACTTCTCTGCAGGACTTTTCAGAGAGCTGACAGCACTGGGGGAGTGTCACTGTCACGTCTGTTATTCTGTGACCAGCTGTAATAGCTATTTCTTTTCATCTGTTTGGCAGAAAGCTTGCTTCCGGCTGCCACATACAGCTGATCTGTGCAGTCAAAGAAAGCAGAAAACCCTTGAAAAAGGCCAAGCATTTGTGGCATGGTCAGCGTTTGATACATTACAAAGGAAGTGCACTCAGGCCTGGGAATTATTGGGGGATCCAAGAGACCATGCTGGTATAATCTCTATAGCCCTATTAATCGCCTCTCCTTGTAGGGAGAGCTGCGTGATGAGATTAAAAGGGTCGTTCCCAGAGAGGTCAGGGTGTCTCAAGCACCTCACTTCATTAAAAGGTGAAATTCCTGTTGATTCAGTATACAAAAGTTAACAAGTTAGCCCTGTGAGTGGAAGTGTCTGTTCTTCCCGAGAACTGTGAAGAAGATGCAAGGTTTCTATTTCTCTTTCTCCCTCCTCTCTTTGTTCCTGCTGCATTCTCTTTTTCCTCCTGTTTCTTCTTCCTCTTATATTGGCAAGGAAATTAGTATTTAAATTTTAGAATTCAAGTGAAATTATGTTTTAAAGCTGTTGAGAAAAAGAATATATTTTTTTCAAATGCATTTTAAGATAGCCCCTGGATTGAGTTCATCTTATATGGCAGAAAAATACATATATATATATATTTTTTTTTTAATTTATTTTTTTATTTTTTGCAGAACCAAGGATTGAACTCAGGCCCTTGCACTTCCCGGGGAAGCACTTATTCCCCTGAGCCATCTCCCCAACCCCTATACATATATTTTCTATGGTTATCATTCTACTATACTTATTACAATATGCCTCATAAGGTTGTTCCTCAGTGCTCAACAAGAACATTGGGGGTTTTTTGTTCATATTTGGTAACTTTGTTCACTTTTTTTCATTTTTTTTTAAATGTATTTGATACAGGGTCTCACTCCACAGCTTGGATTCATAATGATCCTCCCATTTCCAGCCTCCCCAATGCTGGGATTAGAGGCAGGTGCCACCACGCCTGGTCTTGGCGGCCAGCTCAGTGAACTGGCGGTGGGGCTGGCCACCCTGGCAGCATGTGGTGCCAGGGATCAAACCCCTACTTCTTTAGTTTTATTGATGCAAAATAAATGGCACTTATTTATTTATTTATTTATTGCACTTATTTAAAAACGTATGATTTCATGTGTTTTCACCCACATAGTCATCACCAAAGCCATTGCTATAATCATGGTGATGAGCTTTCATACGAGGGTAAAAATTGGCACATTTTCCATGCACATTTTTCATTCTTTCCTTTTGCTTCTCTCTTCCTCCTCCTTCCTTTCTCTTTTGTACCTTCCTTCCTTCCCTCCTTTTCTTAGTTTGTTCCTTCCATCGTTCCTTCCTTCTTCCCTGCCATTCCTCTACTCTCATGACGGTAACTATTAAACTAATAGTTATACAGTCGTGCCTGATGGATAGTGAACAGTGCGTAGTCATTAAATCAATAAATGCTCAAGATGTAGCAGCTACAAAGTTATGCATAACAGAGATCTAACAATCAGAAAGCTCATGAAAGGAAACTAAGTGCTAAGCATGCCAAGAACGAATTATCAACACTTGATAATACGTAATCTACTTGTACATTTGAGGCATATAATAAGCACATATGTATAGGAACCAAGGAAGGTGGAAAGTGACAGCTAATATCCGTAAGGAATCCTCCTTCTAAAGGTGTCCAAATTGCTTTCTAAGGCAAATGTAAACTCATTTTGTTAAAGGAAGCCTTTAAGTGAATGGGTGAGAATAGTTTATAAGAGAAATCTAAGTGTCCAGAAAGGTAAAATTTGCCCACCCCAAGTAAGAAGGGGTAGTGCCTTCATACGGGGAGGCTGAAGCACAGGATCACAAATTCAACTCCAGCCTCAGGCAACTTAGAGACTCAGTCCGAATATAATGCAACAGTGAAAGAAGGGGTTGGGGGTATAGCTCAGTGCAAAGGACCTGGATTCAATGTTCCCCCAGCTGTGTCGGCCCCGCCTTCGGGTGCGCTGAGCCGGCAATGCAATCCGGGCGCGGTGGCGCGCGCCTGTCATCCCAGCACATGGGAGGCAAAAAGCAGGAAGATCACTATGAATGTGGGCTGCATGCATAGTGAGACCCTGCACCAAAAAAATAGAAAAAGACAAAAAACTCAGTCTATCAATCAGTCCATCAATCAATCAATTTGCCAACTCTCTTGACCACTAACTTAAGAGCTCCATTGCCTTTGAGTGTCTGAGAGAGGTAAGTACATGCAAAAAAAAAAAAACCCCATAGACACATTTCTTAATCAATTCGATTTGTAGATTAGAAAAACAAAAAGAGTTGCAGGGAGCTACTTTGGCTAAAAAACAAATAAATACAGAGAGTAACCAATTCTATTCCTTCAATCTAAGCCATAAAAGCATAAGCATATATATAGAGAATTTTTTTACAAGTATATATGTTTTGGTGGGGGGCCCACAAACTAATTCCCACAGAGACTATTATGGTTTGTGCGTAACTGTCCCCTAAAAGTTTCATAAAGTCATGGGGTGGCTTCTAGAGTTTGTAAATAAGTCATGATCCAACGCTGGGATTATGGGTGTCAGTGCTACCTGCCTTGGGGCAGACTGCCTGAGCGCAATATAAGGGAGGAAGAGAAGTTTGCTAGCTGGTGCACCCACTGCTCCCCCCTGGGCTCTTTGCTGTTTTCTGCCACCACGAGGTGCTGCCCTCTGCCGTGAGCCACTCTGCCTTGGAGCCAGCCAGTATGAACTGGAAACTCCAGCTACGAGCTGAATCAACCTTTCCTTCCTTCATTGTAGGTGTTGGGTATTTTATCCCAACAACGAGAAAAATGTAACCAAGACAGAGATTAAAATTCAGCCTGAACATACAGAGCCAAAATCAGACACGGAGACAGAAGTGGATGAATTCTTGAAGAATCCAACTGTCTTCCTTCTGCAAATCTCTCT
The DNA here is from genome assembly GCA_004027165.1 of Ctenomys sociabilis. NCBI lineage: Eukaryota > Metazoa > Chordata > Mammalia > Rodentia > Ctenomyidae > Ctenomys > Ctenomys sociabilis. The sequence continues at coordinate 3,819 of PVKA01029693.1, forward strand.
TCTCTCTCCATTGAAATTCTCTCTTCCTCTTTCTTCATTGCTTCATGGCAGGAAGATCTCACAATGCCCTGCTGTTTGGCAGCTCTGCGTTTTTTGAAAATGAAACAGGGCATCTCAAAAACAAACAAACAAAAAGATGAATGACTCAATAGGGTTAAACTGCACTCAAACCTGTGTCTTAAGGTTTGAAGGTAGGTTATTTCTTCTTTGCTTTCCAAGTAACTTCTTCAGATGGCTGTCCTGCCTGCCCCTGTGTGGGAGGTCCTAGAAAGGGCTACTCAGCCTCTGGACAGATTTCACTCTGGCCTGGGGACAGTTACACTTGAGCTGGCACAGCCTATATTTAGTAAACCACCATTTGCCCCCACAAGGGAAGTAAGGATTCTGTCATTGGAGTAGAGCAAAGGAATACCGAAGCATATTCTCCTGGCTTCAATTTCTTCATTCCTGGAATCCACCCAGATTTTCAACAAAGGCCTGCAGGGCAGCCTGAGGCTTAGGAAACAGGGGAATAAGTCACCTGTACAAGCACTGGGCTTAAGTTAAGAAGTAGCAAATTTCACCAACCCAACCATCACCATGGTTCTTCCATCCATGCAAAACATTTCTATCAGACTTGACTTTATTTTTGTATATATGTAGTTTCTTTCTGTTGTACCCTTTGGATTTTATTTCCTCTTTCAGGTTCTTACACTAGGGAGACAACATGATGTTTACATATGTGGATCTGATTTAGTTCACCTTAGGAGTAATGGTCTCTAGTTGCATCCATTTAACTATAAAAGCCTACTCTTCTTAAATAGGTTGGTATGTATGTCTGTGTGAGTATTTGAGGACTTTGTGCTCTTTTTAGAGTTTTTCTACAGAAAAGTTGAGAAGGCACAGATATTCTCCAGATATCCTCTACGCCCTTGTTACATACACCATCCTCCAAATTAATATCTTGCGCCATAGTGACACAGTTCTTGTTTTTTTGTTGTTGTTGTTTTGTTTTTGTTTTTCTGAAATGAGTGAATCTCTATTGATACATTGTTATTACTTGATTATTATTACTGTTATAGTTTACATTAAGGTTCATTTTTGTTGCATTATATTCTAAGGGCTTGACAAATATACAATAATAGTATCCACCATCACACTATCATAAGCAATTGTTTTCCTGCCCCTAAATTCCTATTTACTCCACCAATCCTTTCCCCCTTGAGTCCCTGGTGACATCTGATTGCTCTTTTTATTAATACCATAAGATTTTCCAGAGTGTCACAGAAGTGTAACTATCTTCTAGGAGCTTTACTGATTTGCATTTTAGTTTTATTTATTTATTTATTTTTTGGCAGAACCGGGGATTGAACTCAGGCCCTTGCACTTGCCAGGGAAGTACTTATTCCGCTGAGCCATCTCCCTGGCTCCCCCTGATTTGCATTTTAGTAGACAGACTTATGTGGCTATAGAAATGCTTTAGGTATCCAGGGGAAGAAAGTCACAGGAAGTACAGAGAATTCTCTCCGGAGTACTTGTTTAGTCTGACTTTAATGATAGGATCCTTTGCTGTCTTACAGGGGAAAAAAAGAAGAAAAGAAGGACTCAAATTGTATTTTCCAGAAAGATGAGAGTCGTCACTTGTGTGGCTTGCAGTGATGTTCGATGTTTGGTAGGTTAGACCTGGTTTATGTCCTGTTTAAGTATGAACTCCATCCCCTAAAGAGCATTTTCTTTGTCCCAGTTTACCGCTAGCGTGGACATTTTTACGGTGATGGCTTCCCAAGGGTCTGCTTTCCCCTTCTCAGTCTCCATTGCAGCAGATTTTAAGTTTACAGACCTTTTATCACCTAATAGCAATGTCTTAGGGATGGCGCCACCTATAACACCAAGTCATTGTCATTAAAACTAGCCTGTTTTCACTGAGGGGGAGGACGTTACCACATCTTGCAAAGAAGACATTTCCAGACACATAAGTCACAGCAGCCCTAACAAAAGATGGAGAGCGAAATCAAACTGGCATCCAGGAAAAGGGTTTTCCAGAAGCCAGCAAAATACAGCTGAACCTTTTCAAATAGCAGCCTCCTCCAGTTAACCACCCAAGAGAGGAGGAGTCATTGTGCGTCTTACTGCCCCAAGCCCCCTTCTTAGAATGCTGTTTTATTTGCTGCTTTTAAGAGCCAGCTAGCCCATTTCAGTAAAGAACTCAACTTCGCGTGAGCTCTTCTGAGATAGGCCTTGAAGCTTCGCCGAGCCTGTTGCCATTAGTATGCCACTTCAATTCCCTTTAAATCGAGAGCTATGGCTGAGAAAGGTTGACTGTTATTCTGCTTTGCGGCTTAGGGGTAGTATGGGGAGTTTTCACCACTGTAAAAGCCAGGGCTTGTGAGCCCACAACTGTCAGACACACAACGAGAAAGAGACAATGCCGGTCTCCATTTGGGAGAGAGAAGTTGCAGCATCTACTCTGATAGCTTGCACTGCGTGTATCCCAGACCTCCCGGGTTAGGAGAATCAAAGATGCCCTTTTGCCACTAGCTGGCATCCTAAATACTCTCCATCAATGCCAGTCCTCACATTTTTACCTGTTGTGCTTCAGTTATTCATAAAACATATAACACCAAGGATAACAACAAGCTGGACAGAAAAGCGACCCTGGAGATAGCAAAGAACAGCAAGTAGCTACCATGAAAGAGACACAGTAAAATGAAGTCGATTTAAATCAAGAGAATTATAATTCTGTAGCCAACGAAACATGAGACGGTTCTAGTGAAAATTTCTATCTCAGTGGCAGTCCTCTTAAAAAAAAAAAAAAGATGTGACTGAAAAATTCATTGCGAAGCAGGGATTTGATGAGTGGTATTTCCCCACCTATGTCATTAGTAATTACGTTTCTTTAGGGTTGTTTTAGCTGCAAGTCATAAATCATCACTTACAGTGAAGTAATGGCCATATCGCATGGCTCTTCAAGTGGAACAGGATGCTTTCTCCTTTATGAATGAAGGTAAGGAGCAGCTCTTGGCTCTAGAGCAGTATAGACAAGAGAACGTTGATGGGAGAAGAAACGTTCCATCTGCGGGCCCCATCAGGAGTCTAACCCAGGCTTCTGCAGACTTTCTTCTCAGTGCCCACCCGGTTGCTTTTTCACAGTCTGTTTTCTAGACCCATCGTAGAAATGAAATGCCACTGCCCCGGCCAGCGCTGAACATTAGCAAACATGCAGCTCATCAATTCCATGAATTCTTTTGTAAAATAATTCCCTAGAATGTCCCTCCATGTGTCCCTGTATACAAAAGACTTGTTTTTTGTTTCTTTTTTTCTTCTAATTTTATTTGTTTGTTTGTTTGTTTAGTGCAGGGTCTCACTAGGCAAAACGGACTCATAGGATCCTCCTGCTTTCAGCCTCCCTTGCGCTGGGATTACAGGTGTGCAGTACCACGCCCGGACTCAATCGCAGGCTCAGCGCTCCCAGGGGTGGAGCAGATATGGCATGTGGTGCTGGAGATTGAACCCTCATCCCCGTGCTTGCCTAAGCAGGCATTTAGTCTGCTGAGCTATCTCACTGGCCCTTTTGCTTCTCATTTTAATGCATCAAAGTATGCATACATCTTTATGGCTTTACATGCATTGGCCCATTGGTTAATTTTATTAAAATGGTACATGTTATGCATACACAGATCACATGTTATTATATTAGTCAGGGCTGTCTAGAAGAATAGAATCAACATAAAATATCTGTAGCACTGTGGAAAGGGCTTCATTAGGCAGGCTTACAGGATCCAATGCAGAAGAGTCCAATGGCCACAAGTGGGAATGGAGTTGGAAGAATCCAAAATGCCAGTGTCTGTGCACCGGAAAATGGAGAATCCAGCGGCAGTGGAAGGTCCAAGGATTGGAAACTCACTATAGGATTCTCATTATTGTGAGTCCGTGGAGGATGACTGAAGCATCTGTAACAGGCAGCTAAGGATGTCACATTGTCATCTTTCACACTGAAGACACTGGTGACCAACATAAGGAAGAATTTCAAAGACCAGACCTGCTCCAAGAAAAAAAGAGAATCACTCTTTCTTTCCCTTTTAAACCCATTCATGACAGTCCTTTTGGTAGGGCGTGGTCCGTCCCCCCACACTTAGCTGGCTGATCTGCATGGCCGTCATCCACAGACTCACGTAAAGCTTTCCTCTTCAGCTAAGCGCTTCTTACCCAAGTGGAGATGACACGTCATCAGCAACAGTCATAATGTCCTTTCTATGAATATTTGATTACAAATATTTCTTTCATTAATAAAAATTACTTGAATGTCAACATTTTTTTTTTTACTCTCTATGCCATCATGATTTATTTATTTTTTTTTTTTTTATGAATTTAGTACAGGGCCTACAGGGTCTCACTGTGTAGACTGGACTCGTAGTGATGAGCCTCCAAAGCTCTGGGATTCCAGGTGCGCATCCCCACAACTAGACTGCATCATCATTTCAGCACTGCGGGGCCGGCACCGCACAGCATGCAGGATCGAATCCCACCCCCTGCGCTCTGCCGAAGCAGGCACTTTAGTCCGCTGAGCTATCTGGTTGGCTCCGTCATGATTTATTTAAAGTCAAGTTATTTCCTTAAAAAAAAAAAATGTCTTGATTTGGGAGTTGTTTGAATTATGTAGGATGAGAAAAAAAAAACAGCTGGTGGAATTTAGAAATGATAGAGTAGGGCAAAGACATTTCTCCAGGTATCTAAGAGATGCGCCTTTGTTTACATTTTGAAAGGTTATACAAGCGTTTGTTTGCTTTTATCTCTTTGTAAGTATTTTGCTTTCTTCAGGATCATGCTCGGTGTGTGTGCTGTGATTGAAATTGAAGAGTGTTTGTTCAAAACACAATGACAGTGGATTGTGGAATGCCAGGGGCATTTCAACTTGAAAAGAGACCGGAATAAACAGAAAAGAGGCAGAGAGTTCCCTGCTTCCAGGGAGTGGATTAGTACTTTGTGTTGCTGTACACCAGTATGTATTCAAAAGATTTAAAAGATCCTGGATCAATGAAGACAAAGATTATTCTCCGTTGTGAGTAGCTTAGCTGTAAGGATAGTGTGACATGCTCTAAATGTTAATGAGGGCCGCACAACACAGGGAAATTTCAGAGAAACACTCAGAGCAAGAGTTTTCCAAAGCAGTCTAGAAAAATTCTGTGCATAGCTTCATCTATTTATTTATGGCATGTATTCATGTGTCTAAACCAGTGTGTGTGTGTGTGGCCGCATGTTATTTACATAAGATTATGCATGTCGAATGCTTACCATGCACGGTAAACTTTAGTGCAAATTTGTTCACAGCAAAGTTGTGAATTGGCCTTAAATCTATGGCATTTGGAAATCATGACCCCACCCCCAAACAAAAAGGGTGGAGGTTTGAAAACATCTCAGAGAGAAGCATGTTTCTGACAACGTGCATATAAGAAAGTGTCATGTTGTGGAGTTTTGCAAGGAGAACAATAAAATTCAGGACATATTTTATAAGATTATTGTACCATGGATCACATTAAGAGTGCAGGGAATCTCTCCACACACTAATGACTAAAGTATCCAGGTAAGGGCCTGGATTCTAATATCCTACATGAGCTCAGCTGAAAACCTAGAGTTCATAACACTGCGTCCCACAAGTCCAATTGGAGGCCTAGAGTCCATGACAATGTCTCGTGCAAGCCCACTTCATGGATCTGCATTAGACAGCCCTAAAGGTCAATGGTGGAAGAGAGAAAGACTTTGCCAGCAGGATAAAGGATCTGTGCCGGCAGACTGAAGGACCCAGACTGAAGCCAGGAAGCAACATTCAAGGGAAGAACCAGAGCTCCCCTGAAAAGTAACACAGCCATCCTCAGCAACAGGAAGGTCCTGAGCTCCTCCAGCGATGAGACCAGCTGATTTTCAATCAGGAAAGCCAGCGTGACAGTCTCCTCCAGAAGAACCAACAGCCCCAGGAGAACCAACATCTCCCAGCAGTACTAAGTTCCTTCCTCTCCAGTTCTGCCTCTGATACTGCTGGTAGTGATGCTCAGCCTCCCACACCCACCGCCATGCTAGATCATTTCAGCTGAGTTTAAAGAATGGACCACCGGTTGCAAATTCACCACAGAAAGTAGTATAAATTTTATCTACTTTTTTTTTTTTTTCCTTTGCAATACTCAGATGGTCTTTTATGCCCCAGAGGCAAACCACAGTCTTAGGAGTTTGGGCAGGAAATAAAAAGGAAATTATTCCAAGTTTTCTGTATTCCTTTTTGGAAAACAGATCTTTCTTAGAAAAACAATGTTAAGTGAAATAAATGAGGCACACAAGCTTAAATATTGCATGATTTCTTTATAAGAGAAACAGAAAATGCAAATAAATTAACTCAGACCGAAAACCAGGATATAAATCTAGCAAAAGGAAAGTGAAGGAAGCCAGAGTGGAAAGAGACAAGGAGCAGATAAAAAAGAAAAGAAACAAGGTATGCAACATCTGTGGACCAATTCTGCACAATGAAGTGCTGTAAACATGCACTAAAGTCAAGCACATAAAGTGCTGTAATATGCACTAAAATAATAAAAGTTATAAAAGATTGCAAACCATCCAAAAGGTACTAGAAAGTAAAATATGCATGCATGGCAGGTGCTTCTGGGGGAGAAGACATTGAAGAGTCACAGTCAGTTATAGTTTCAGTTGATTGGTTTCCAGCAGACCCCTCTGTGATCACATTCAGGGAGGCTTCTCCTCTACAATTCACTTGAAAAGGCAGACCACAAGGAATGCAGTCCTGCCTGCTTGGACCTGCTCAGTTCTAAAAATCTTGCATGCCTGTATCCAGGAATGGAGGTAACCAATCTAATGATAACAATATGTAATATAACAGCCATTGTTCACTTTTCTAGTCTTGTCTTAAAATTCTGCACCATTTGGGTTGTTTTATGTTTTGCTTTGTTTCTGTCTTTGTTCTTATTGATACTTTTCTGCTCTTTAAAATAAAAATAAACAAATGAATAATAAAATAAAATGCAGCTGGTGACAAAAGCAACCTTGACTTGATCAGTTGTTTAGCCCATCAAATGAATGCACACAAACACGGTGCTTCAAAAAGAGTCCGGCCCACCATTCATGTAACCTGTCGTTCTAGTCCATGTGTGGAGTTGCTGCTGGAATGACAATCTTGTTCTCCCAGCTATGGAGATGGGAAAAGAAAGACAGATGTTGGCCAGCTTGACATGCGTACAGCTGTTCTTTTTTTCTTTTCTTGTTTTCTTTCCAGCACCAGGGATTGAGCTCAGGACCCTGCTCTTGCTATACAGTATACAGGGCCTCAGTGCACAGTTCTGACTCACAGTGATTGTCCTGTTTTCAGCCTCCTAAGTTCTGGGATTACAGACATGCACCATCACGCCCAGTCTCAATCACCACCTCAGCGTGCCCTGGGGGCCAGGGCTGGCATGGTACACAGAGGACGGAACCCCAGCTGCTAAGTGTCTAAGCAGACACTGACATGTGGAAAATGGCGAGTCCAGTATATAGAGTACCCCCAAAGTAAATTTAAGGCTGCACTAGCAGATATATACCCAAGAATACCTGTTAGTATGTTGGGGTTTTGGAGGAGTTCTATGCTCTTCCTTACTGGGAGAGATGGATGGAAGAGTCTTCCATATCACAAGGAAGTATACATCCTGGCCTTTACACTTGCTGGGTATGTGGCCTTTTTTTCATTTCAGTTCTTTTTAAAGAATACAAAATAGCAGTAGAAAAAAAAAAGCAGCATTAGAAATGATACAAGATTACACTAAACAAAATACTAGGAATTTAAGAATAGCTGCTGTATTGCATGATGCTATCTCCAAACTAGTTGTTCAGATTACTTGATATAAACATGCGAGATTCAAAGAAAATCAAAACAAAACAAAAACAAAGAAGTTAGAAGATATTCAAAAGAGGAAAAGAATATGAGTGAAAAGAGAAGAAAAAAAATCTAAGCATCAACTGTTTTCTTTCAAAACACCAGCAGACAGCGGACTAAGTACGTGCTCAGGTAAGTGCGGGAGCCAGCTATGCAGTCTGGGCATGGTGGTGCACGCCTGTAATCCCAGCACGAGGGAGACAAAAATCAAGAAGATCACTATGGAGTCTGGGCTCTGTAGTGAGACCCTGCACACACGCACACACACATACACACACACACACTCACAGACCAGGAGAAATTGGCAGTACAACGATTCAAATTCTTCTGCATACATACCTAAATATATCTTTTTCTCTTCTTGCATTTGTCCTTGTCCTCACCCCAGTTTTTCTTCATTCCCACTGAATAAATTATTTCCACTGCACAGCATCTGTTGAATGCTTTAGATCTTAATTAATCTTTCAGGTTCTCACACTTGCGAGACAATATGATGTTTGCATGGGTGGATCTGATCGATTTCATTCATCCACAAACTTTTACACTCATCCCTTTTCTTAAAATTTTTAAATTTTTTAACTTTTTTATTCATTTTAATGAGAAAAAAGATAAAAATAACAATGAAACAGTTTCAAAACTGGCTTGTAGGACCATTACAATAATTAACACATTGCATACTGTTGTCTTTGTGTAGTTATTGGGTTGTTTTGCTGAATTCAATTACCTACAATATTTGGACTAGCATCAAGTACAAAAAAGTCCTTTGAAGGCTTCTCCAAATACAGCTTCTCTAACAGCATGGAACACCCATCTCTGACAGAACAAAACAAAAAATGGGATATAAAAGAACGACAATTTTGTAGTGATATATACATTAGAATAGATATGTAGCTCCTTTCTCTTAGTTCAATGAGAAGAAAGGCTTTGTACTAATATTGTTTAGACAAGATATCATGTCTGCACCTTATTTGGACACTGAGCTCATATACCACGGCCCATCTGCTGAAGAAACAGCACAGTCATTCATCCTAAGGGACACAGGATCACACTGAACCTTTAAGGAAACTAGGAAATCCCCAAACTGTAAAGAAAAATAGAGAGGAAACACTGAGGAGATTCACAGCAGTCAACTGGAAGACACACATAGAAGACAATCTCTTTACTTTAAGCCTTCAAAGGAAAGTAGCCTAAAGTGAACTGATGTTAGCCAATCCACTTTTTTTTTCTTTCTTTTCAGCATTCAAATCAATTTATATTTAACCCAGAAAGGCCTTTAGAAGTTTCACATTTATAAAGTACCATACGATGTGTCGGAATTCTTGCATGCATGATGAGATGTCCAAAGCAGAGTAAACACATCTGTTTCCTGTGACACTGTTCAATCCCTTTGGCTGCAAACAATTTCCAGTAGTTGTGTGAAATGTGCAGTGCTGGATCATCTCCTGTAGTCACCCTTCTAGCCCATTAGAACACCTTATGCCTATCCAGCGGCCACTCAGGGTCTGTCTTTGTTGCACTGTCCTGGTTTTCGCACTATTGTCCTGGCCTCTGGAAATGACAATTCTATTCTTCAGGAGATCAATTTTTTACCTTATGTATGAATAATACCCTGTAGTCCCAGCCTTCTGTACCTGGTCTTGTTGCCATTCACATAACATCCTGTTGGTCCATTCCTGCGGGCAGAAAGGACTGGATGTTATCCATTTTCTATGGCCAGACAGTAATTTATTATACATGTCACATATTTCTTAATTTGTTCCTCAGTCAATGGAGATTTCTGTCCACCTTTTAAATTATTCCGATTTCTTGTTTCCATTCAAGCTATGTTACAAAAACCAGCTGCCTGCCATTCCCGAAGGAATACCCTTCTTTACCTAGATGAGATAATGTCCAATCTGAATCACTAATAAAAACAAATTAGATCATTACATTCAATTTGTTGGAATTTGGTTCTTTAAACACCTGCTAAATGTTAAGTTGGAAGATACCCATGATGGGTATCCCATTGGTGAGAGATAGGGTTTACTGCTTGGACACCTGTAGGCACTACAGTGTCAGTGTAAGGAACACATACACACACACACACACACACACACATACTTCCATCCATGTCACCCATTCCTAGATATGGAGACTGAGGCATACTCATAATCTCCTATGTTAGAATGAGAGAGACAGGGTTAAAGTAGAATTATCCTCTGTCAAGAGATAAGTGAATCTCTACATACACACACACCTATGCATAACCACATGCACACAGATGCGGGTACATAGAGCTGTATGAGAGGTGCAATCCAGAAAACTCTGGGAGGGGACTGGGTAGATGGCTCAGTGGCTTCTCTGGCAAGCACAAGGGCCTGAGTTCAATCCCCAATTCCACAAAAAAAAAAAAAAAAAGAAAAAAAGAAAAAAACAGAAAACTCAGGGAATGTTTAATTTTTTTCATTGTCACTAAGCCCTTTCAAACTATTGCTGCTCTCTTTAAACATGCCTATCCCACCATTCTTGCCACTTTCTTTTTTTATATCAATAAAATTTATTACCATACTGAAATGATTGGCATACAGAAAAATTACATGCATTTAATAAGTATTTGGATTTTGGGGGATAATTACAAAGATGAATAAACATGATAGAAGTCTTTATTAAAATGGAACCTAGGCAATTCATATAGCAACAATGGTTACATTCTCTTCAAATACTTTATTTCTATCTTAGCTTGTTTTTCTAAACTTTTTCATAAATTTATTTATTTACTTGGTACAGAGTCTCGGCATACAGTGCAGACTCATAGTGATGTTCCTATCTCAGCCTCCCCAGTGCGAGGATTGTATGTGTTCTTGCTACTTTCTGATGCAGTTCTGCAAATGCTCTTTTGTGACTGTCTTTAGGTACAGTGCAGTGGGTTCCTCATTATCCTGAAGCAATTCACACATTGAACTTTCATGGTCATTTTGATTTTGGCAGGGAAGCAGCGTCATTTAATGCCCAATGTAGTGAATAAGGGAGTAAAGACACACGGACGCTTCTCAAGACTGCTGTTATGGTTTGTGGCTAAGTGTCGCCCTAAAGCCTCATGAAGCCATGGGGTGGACTTCCAGAGTCTGTCGTTAACTCATGGTCCACGGGCATTGTGGGTGCGAGTGCTGCTGGGATTACAGGTACGAGTCCTACATCCAGGCTGGGGCAGACACACAGGAAGGGGAACCCACAGAACTGCTTCAGACCCAGTGAGATAATTCAGTGGACTGAGCATCTCCTTAAACAAGCTCAGGGTATGGGCTTTAACCTCTAGCACCACACACGGTGCTGGCCCTAACCCCAGGAGCACTGAGCTAGCCACTGAGGCGTGGTGTGGCATGCCTATAATCCCAGCAATAGGGAGGCTGAAAACAAGAGGATCACTACAAGTCTGAGCTGTGTAGCAAGAAGCTGTATCAAATACTAAATAAATAAATAAACAAATAAATAAATAAAACTGCTTCAGAAAATCCTAGGATAACTGCAAAAAGTAAGGAGACAGTGCTGTATATTTAGATTTCTAAATTACTGTGCAAAAATATGTAACTGTTTATTCATATTTTCAAAATTTTTAAAGTTCTTTTTCCATATTTCATATAATCATAAAGTTTAACACAGCAATACTTGATGGAAAATGCATGTTCCATCTTATGCCTAAGATGTTTGCTATTCAGACAGATAGTGAGGTTAAACCCACCTGCATATGTTGTAGGGCAATAAAAAGCTTCTCTTCTGGAGGGTTAACAATGTAATTTTGCAGACCAAAAATTAGAGCAATAGAAGGGCTACAAAGACAGCCAACTTTCTGGGCCTAGCCTTTCAAGGTCAGTGAAGACTCAGTACATAGGAGAACCTGTACTATAACATCATATAATTTAGCTGAGTCCCAAATTTTTTGATCAAGGAGATTATGGGGCCACAGAGGAATGTGACCGATGATGTAGTTTGTGTCTAAAGAAAGTCACATGGAGAGAAAACATTTTCTCAGGCTTTCACAGACAGCAAATTGATCAAGCAATGGCCATGACTCATCCACATGGCTGACACTGACAAAGGATCTACAAACTGTGGTGCAGGGCTTCAGGGTCAATCCCGAGGGGTTTGACTGACCTTGTTAGATACAAAAGCTACATTTCTTGTTGTATAGGTCTTACTTTATCTTGGTCTTAACCCCCAGCAGAAAAGTATAGAAACAAGTTATGAAAAGTGAAGCCATGTTAATATGCTGAGCTGTGGAAGGGTCAACTCATCAGATTCAGACATTGCCAGTCCTGTAGATAACTCACTATTATTGAGGACTACTGGACTATATTGGAATATTTTGCAGAATTCATGCACTTACAGTATTTGGATGGCAACGAAATACTCATCTCTAATAAAACTAAAGAAAAAAAGGTGATATAAATGGAGGACCATTCTATATCTGCATACACAAAACAGTTAAGATAGATATACAGCTACTTTCTCTTAATTCAATAAGAAGAAAGATTTGTATGAATGGTGTTTGGACAGGACGTCATGTCTGCATCCTGTGCTGTGAATGACTACTACAAAGACAACAATATGCAATGCATTAATTGTTGTAACTCTCCTACCAATCTGTTTTGGAAAAAAAAAAAAAAAGAAGAAGAAGAATTTTGAGGGGAGTGACTGGTAAGGTTTTAACTGGCATATTTATTTATTTATTCATTCATTTATTTAATGTATTTGGTTGTTTCTGGGTGTTACCATGCAGGTAGGACTCATCGTGATTTTCCTTTCAGCCTACCCAGAGCTTGACCACCATGCCTGGACTCCAGCTCAGCCCACCCTGGAGGTGTGACTGGCATGGCTTGTGGTACTACTAGGGGTTATACCATGGTCCCTGCAGTTGCCTACGCTTGCCTAAGTAGCTACTTTAGTTTGCAGAGCTATCTTGCAGGACCCAAGGTCATAATTTTTTATTTTTTAATATTTATGTATTTATTTGTACTTCAGGGAAGAATCTGCAGGGTATTCAGGGTCTCACTACAAGGTCAGAGTCATAGTGATCTGTCTGTTTACAGCCTCTTAAGAGCTGGGATTACAGGTTCGTGCCACCACACTCAGTCTTAACTGCTGCCTAAGTGCGCCCCCTCCCGGGGGGTGTGCAGGGTTGGCACAGCAGACCTTGGAATCGAACCCTCAGCCAGTGCACCTGCTTGTAGGCGCTTTAATCTGCTGAACTATTTGGCCAGCCCAAAAGGGTTGTTTTCTTGGTTTTTCCAGGCGCCCTCCCCCCACCCCGAGGGACTTTTTTGTGTCTTATTTTTACTCATCTTTTTTGGTACCAGAAATGGAATTCTGGGCCTCGTGCTTATTTCTAGGCAGGCACTGTGCCGCTGAGCTACATCCCCGGCAACAACTTTTTAAAAAAACATAAACATTGATGCTATATTCTGATTACTGCCCCTGGGCAGATAGTCACAGAGAGATAACATGCACAGGAGAGGTTACGCCCCGTGCGTCAGAGTCATGCGGATCGTACCATGGCTTGCTTTTGTCTGAGGATCTCCCAAGGGTTCGTGTGTTGGGATGCAATCGCCACTGTAAGGTATTAAGCGGCTGAAACTAATCCAGCTGTGGCAATTTAGAAGTGGGCCTTTGGGGGGAGGATGAGGTAAGATTTTCAGGATGGATTCCCCAGGGTTGCAGCCCTGTGCCTTTTTAAGAAGAGAGGGTCTGGCTGGGATAGGTATGCCCTGCTTCTGCCTGGCGTCACCTCACGGTCATTAGCAGAGGCAGCCCTTTGACCTCGGAGCAGAGCCATGAGGCAAAAGAACCGTCTTTCCCTTATAATGTCCCCAGCTGTGGGTATTTTATGATAGTAATGCAAAATGGACTAACGCAAAGTCCGTGAGCTCCCAAGGAAAAATGCATTGGTTTTATTTTCCACAACAGGGATGGCAGAAATCCCCGTGCAGAGCAGGTCCTTGTCATTTTGACACCCTAAGTGTCTGGCATAGAGTTGTCCTGCGAGCACACAAACACCTCCTGGGAGATCTTCCGAACTGCGCAATTTCGGGATTCATCTCAGACAGATGGAGTCAGAACCTGTGTTCTCTCTGGGCCCTTGGGAGATTTCTGCGCCTACTGATGTTTGAAAAAGCCATGCTGTAGCGGATGATCAATATGCATCTATGTAAAGAATGACTAAATTAATGAATAGATGAATAAAAATTGACTAAGAAGCAATTAAGAAGTAGCTTCTGCAATGTCTGTCTTTACCCTTCTGCAGAATGCTTAAACGCAGAGGCTGAGGTTTGGGTTCTCTCTCTCTCTCTCTCTCTCTCTCTCTCTCTCTCTCTCTCTCTCTCTCTCTCTCTCTCTCTCTCTCTCTCTCTCTCCCTCTGTGTGTGTGTGTGTGTGTGTGCTCTGTGTCTCTGTCTCTCCCCCTCTTTCTCTCTCTCTCCCTCATATGAAGCTTCTCTTAAAGACAGACCTGCCAGTTCTCCACTCCTCTCCTTAATAGAGGGACAGTCCCTGAAGGGAGAGCCAGGCTCTTTTTCAGGCTGCCTTTGTCAGCTGATACATAGGTGACAGTTTACTAACCTCATGCTGTGAACCCACTGTGGCCACATTTACACAATCTATGTCTTTGAATTTCATGCACCTATGTTTTTGTAATTCCCTTCCTATCGATTCTTGGCCTTTTGGCTAAGATTAAGTAAACAGCTCCCTTTCTATATCTGTCTATGTTTAGAGTCGGATGCCTGGGATTCCTTTCTGTCATATTCCATGTCTTCAGTTCTAGTTGGTAACTGCATAATAAGATGGCCCACACCCCTGGTTTTCTGCAGACTGTTGGCAGGGTATTTGTTTAATGCTCTGCATTATGCTCATTTACATATAGTTTCCAAGGATCAATGGTTTGGGTCTAATCAGATTCCCATAATCTTGAGCAATTAATTTGATGCTTCTAACAAAAAAACCTCTGCAGCAGAATCAGCCCTTGAGTTTCCTGGTTTCGGCAGAGTTGCCCTCCAGGGTGGGCTCTGGGCCTGCAACCTTGATGAGTTTGTGCAAAGCTTCACCATGGGATGTGCAGCACTCCTAGCATTTCACAAGCATGGACCGAGCCGGGGTTGCGAACGTACAGATCTTGCATTGAGAGCTGGCAGGTTCTCAAGAGCATGGGGAGTGAGGCTGGCAGATGACAGATCACAGGGCTATAATCGACGGGCACGTCAAGTGCCTCTGGAGAACACAGCCAGGGGCTGTCTGTGTATTTCACCGGGACACCTTGGAGAAGAGATTTTTCCCAGTACCATTTAGGACAGACTTTAAAAGATCAGGGTGAATTTATCTTGATCCTCGCTTGCTATGCGGACCACACAGGGCATCTCTGACCAGCTTTCTGCTGGATCTGTAGCTCAAGTTGTGGAATTTGGCCCAGGGTGTTATTTAAAGGCAGATTTTGTAGGAGGGGTCGTTTCACTACCTAGGAGGCAAGGACGATGTTTAAAAGCACCTTGCTGTCTGTTAGGAAAACACGACTGAATTCCTTATAAATTAGGTAAATAACTCCATGCCATTTTAACCAAATAAGTAAGCTTCTCATGGGCGTCGTTTCTCATCTCCTCCATCCCCACACTTTGTATGTGACCAGAAACATGCCTGCTCGTTTTCCAGCTACAAGAGGAACACTGCTCTCAAAAGAAAGGGATCTGGATTTTTTTTTTCTAGCTAATACTTTTCAAAACCCTCCTTGTTTGCTTTCCTCTCAGACTGAGGAGTGCATGTACACTTATTTATTTTTATACTGGAAAACAAAGTTCAAGCATTACAAGACATGACAGGGCAGAACAAGAGAAATGCCACCCAGACAGTCTACAGCGGTGCTGGCAAACATTTTCAGATCGACTTAAAGAAGGTGTTGTGTTTTAAGGGAGGAAAATAAGCCAGCTCGCAGCAGACAGCCGCATCTTGGGGAGGGGAAGTGGGAGAATGTGTTCCCAGAGATTTAAAGTTGGTGTCTATCAAACCGGCAAAAGGTCAGTCCCGCCAGCGATAAGGTGTTCCTTTATCCTACTGCTCCATAAGACAGACTTCTTCCTAAATATTTGTTTTCCCTGCTGAGAAAAGAAATGTGTTAGTGAGACAGTGGATAAGAGAGCAGTCAGATGAATCAGCTAAATAAAGAGATCATGACTGAGACAGAGCTGGGGAGATCAACCCAGACATTGAGATAGAAACAGCATCCTGTCCACAGGGAGCGGGGCCAGCATCAGGATCTACACCATCGTACTCATTTCTAGGTCTTAAAGAGAGGACGTTTTCTGATATGGCCTTTGTGTAAAAACGATGAATCATTCAACCCCAGACTAGTCAAACAAATGCACCATTTGCAAACTGGAACATCTGTATTTCACAAAGAGGCTTCCATCAGCAACCCTGCTACACTGAGCCCGTCACATCCTCTGGTTTCCCCTGCAGCTGCATATACATTCATAGATATTAATTATGAAACTGGTACTATGGAAAGTACGTGAGAAACCACTTGACCCAGGCCTCTCAAGTTAAAAAAAAAATACATTTCATCGAGGTACATTTCATGTGCTTAATGATATGGGTTTATTTAGATGTTTATAATACCCTGGGGTATTATAAACAACCTGTGTCGGGGCAGTGTACTCCCTTCATTAGGGTATAGATGTAAAATGTGTCTCATATGTTCAGGGCTGGGGCTTCCTGATGTTAACTGTATCCTAGGTGTGCCATATTCAGCAGTGGGTAAATCCATCAATAAATTTATAGCCCGGTGTGTGATTGAAGAATCATGACTTTGGAGAGTGATTCTTGTCTCTGGCTTCTCCCCCCTTCTTCATGCTTCCAAGCTGCAATGGAATATGATGCTTTCCCCCACCACACCTTTATGGCATGCTTTTCCTGCCTTGGGAATTATCCACCATGGACTGAGCTCTCCAAAATCATAAGCCAAGTTGCAATGATTTTTGCAATTTGTCTCAACAAAGGGAGATCTGCTGTTGGCCGTGCTCATTGGCCACGATAGATTGCTACGTCCTGGATTTTTGCTCTGGGTTTTCTTAGCATATGAAGATTTTTCTTTTCTCACCATCTCCAGCCAGTAGTCGCCAATGGAATGTTAGAAGAACTGAGCATATGAAATGGTAGAATATATTTTCTCCCACCAGTATGCATTAGGTGTAGATTGGTTTTATGAATGTCTGCAGTGCCAGCAATGCAGTACTTGCCACTTCTCGTGTCTTTCTTGTCACTTGCATAAATTGATGTTCATATGTTTTCCATACATAGATTTAGGGAAGAGCTTCTTACCTCAGCTACCCCACATTTGGGGCAGGATGATTTTCTTCTGTGAGACTGCCCTGTGCAGTCAAAGATATATATATATTTTTTATATTATTATTAATTTTTTGGTGGAAGTGGGGCTTGAACTCAGGCCCTTGCGCTTTCCAGGGAAGCACTTATTCTACTGAGCCATCTCTCCAGCCCCCAGTTGAAGATATTTAGCAGCATTATTGTATCATACATTCTGGATGCTACTGGCATTCCTCACCTCAGGTTGTGACAATTGGACATGGGCCTCGTGGCACTTGCAGGGATTCACAGTTGTTCCCAGTTGACAAGTCAGGCTTAGATTAATGTGACAAACCTGGATCTGTCCTATTGGATCAGGGATCTTTGGCAGGTCATAATAATAGACACAAAATAATTGTGTTCTAGTGTTTGGAGTTGTTTAGCAACCCAAGATGTTCACAAATGCCTGCTATGCAGACTGCAGATGCTGCCTGCATTGTGCATGATTGAGGTACGTGTGGGTGTGTACACATGTGCTTAAGTATGGGTGGGTGTGAATAGTCTCTGCTCCTGTAGGCTGCAGGTTATTCATTTAGTATTTAATCCACACAAGAGGAACAGTACCTTGGGAAGGTTCTGGTTGCAGGTTGATGCGCACACCCAGTGTTCTCAGTGATGCCGTTTGCTAGCTTATCACCACGGGTGGAATTCTTCCTGCTTAAAAACCTACCACCAGCATCAGACTGGCCAGTTGTAGGAAGACAAAGGGGTCTACGGGCTTCATCCTAATTTCTGCATCCCTTATTTTTCCTCTGTTTCTTCCCCCTCTTCTACCTCCTCCTCTTCTTTTTCCTTTCATTGCTCCTCCTCTTCTTCCTCCGTCTCTTGCTTCTTCCTCCTCCTCTCTTCTTCTTCTTCCTTTTCCTCTCTCCTCCTTTCTTTATTCAGTTCCTCTTCCTTTGCTTCCCATACCTTTTTCTCTCCTTTTTTTAATCTCTTCTTCTTCTTTTTCCTTCTTCTTTGCTTTTCCTCTATTCTTTTCATCTTCCCTCTTCCGCCTCTTCTTTTTCCTCCTCCTTTTCTATTTTGTTCACTTTGTCTCTGTTTCTGCCCTTCTCTGTCTCTGCCTCTCTTTCTCTGTCTCTCTCTCTCTGTCTCTCTCTTTGTCTCAGTCTGTCTCTCTCTTTCTCTCTGACTCTCTCTGTCTTTGTGTCCCCCTTATCCCCTCACTACCAAACTAAATCTTAGTGACCTTATATCACTTCTAGTGTTTTTCAATACTGCTCTAGAAGTAATTTGATAACATAGTCCATTCATTCAAGCAAAGCATTTACTGAGCACACTTTTTACTTGCCTGATAGGCAGGAATAACTAAATGCTAGAGAATCACTGTTGCAGGAGCACACAGCTCTGTACAGGAGAAGATTATTTTAGTGTAAGTCAGTTTCTCTGAGGTACTTCATTTACCTAATCATAAGGACAAATCAGAATACAAATTGGGAAGGATCAGGATGAATCACCTGCCCATAACAATGCCTCAGTACTTTAATGTGTAATGACCTTCCTTAAATCCTATTGGTCAACCAAAAAAAATGCTATTGATTGCAGTGGCTAACACCTGTAACCCTAGCACTGAGGGAAAATAAGGTAGGAGAATCACTATCTAGAATCATTCTGGGGCATGTTGAAAAGAGCCTATCTCTAAATTTATAAATAAGCAAACAAATAAATAGAGTGAGATGCAGCTCAGTGTTGTAACATCCTCCAGAGTTCTGTTCCCCAATGCTACAAAAAAGCACCTGCAGGACTCTGAATTATGTTTCTGTTCAGGTTGTTTTGTAAAGAACTACTGTATCTTTATTAATGGCTTGTTCATGATCTCCCTCGTGCTCCAGTAAGCAACACTGACCTGTTGGAGGGTGCTAGCTGTACCTCGTACTTAAATTCCCATTCTCTGATTGGGTAACATCTAACACGTGTCTGCTATCTTCATTCATGGAAGAGTGCAGGGTATCTACATTTGAATCAAAGAGCAGGAGCCGAATTTTTCTTTTCTTTTCTTTTTTGTCTTTTTTTGAGACAGGGTCTCGCTATGCAGTTCAGGCTGGCCTTAAGCTCACTTTGTAGCTCAGGCTGGTCTCGAACTCACAACAATCCTCCTGCCTCAGCCTCCCGAGTGCTGGGATTACAGGCCTGAGCCACCACGCCCGGCTAGAACTTTTCAATCACAGTGTATTCTTTCCTGGTGGATGTGGTGGTGTGCACCTGTGATCCCAGCACTCGGGAAGGCTGAGGCCCAGCATGGGTGACAGAGACATAGCAAGATCCTGTCTGAAATTTAAACATGAAAATAAATGAGAACTGGCTGGGAATATAGCTAAGTACTCAGGCTCTGGTTTCAACTTCCTGTACGGCACCCTCAAGAAGAACAGTAGGACAGTCTTACAATGATAATGCATTTATTGACAAACAGCGATTCCCTAGCCAGTCTTGCATAACAGCAATTCCCTAGCCAGTCTGGACCCTGCTGAAGTCTGTCTTCATCGTGTTAGCGCCGATTTTGCGCCTGCTTATGTCTGTGATGGAAGTTCTTTCCACAGAGAGGCTCCCGCTGCGCTTTCTCCTAAGCGTCAGCCCACGGAGTGCAGGCTTTATGTGGTTAATGGAAAAACACCAGCTCAGCAGCCACCTCTCCCAGAATAGGGTGCAGAGCAGGCGGTTGCTTTCCAGTGGCTGCGTCTGTCACCGCAGACAGGATGTAACCACGGAAAGGGGTTCCTGATTCATTCATACGCAGAGCTTGGAGACAGCACTGAAAGTTATTCTTACTGGCTCTGTCTCTGTCTCTCTGTCTGCCTTTGTCTGTCTCGCTGTGTCTCTTTTTTCTCTCTGTGTCTCTGTCTCCCTTTCTGTCTCTGTTTGTCTCTGTCTGTGTGTCTGTCTCTCTGTTTCTGTCTGTCTGCCTGTCTTTCTCTCTCATCTACTATTCTCTCCTCTCTATCTCTCTTCTGCTCTCCTCTCCTCTCCTCTTTCCTCCCCTCTCCTCTCCTCTCCTCTCTTCTCTCTCTCCTCTCCTCTTGTCTCACTCTCTCTCTTCTCCTCTCCTCTCCTCTATCTCTCTTCTGTTCTCCTCTCCTCTCCCCTCCCCTCTCCTTTTCTCTCCTCTCCTCTCTTCTCTCTCTCCTCTCCTCCCCTCTCTTCTCCTCTCCTCTCCCCTCCCCTCTCCTCTCCTCTCCTCTCCTCTCCTCTTCTCTATCTTTCTCTCTCTCTCTCTTTCTCCTGTCCTCTCCTCTCCTCTCCTTTCTAAGCCCCCCAACCTCTCACTACTTCCCTTCTCTCAGGCTGTTTCACATTTTGGTAAATAAAATTTAATAGGACCATACAATCAAATGTTAATGGCTAAAAAGAGATTTTATTAGTTAACAACTTACATAAATTTAAACTATGCAAGTACTTAAACAAAACGTGTATTCCATGTACCACAAAGGAACTGAACATAATACAACAAAATTTTTCTATATATTTTATTTTTTCACAGTGAAGAGTCCAGAGCCTCTTGTGGCAAGCAAATGACACTTGGCCACCAAAGCAGATTAACTGAAAATCTATTGCCTTAGATAACTCTGGAAGCTCTCCACAGAAGTTTAAGTAAACTGCAGGGAGGGGTAATGGAGCCAAAAACAGTGAATGCCTGTTTAAGAAAGTTAAGTAAAAAGGCTGCCCAGGAAAAAGAACATAACACTGAAGAATGGAATAGATATACTTTCTCAGCATTGCATGGAGATATTGGAAGTGGCTTTTACAAAGGCTTAATCAATTTAAGGTCAACGTTGCCAGAATATTCTCCCAGCATCATTTTTCAAACAATCTAAGGCAGGAGGCATTTTCAGGCACACCAGGATTTTCGCAAGATGAATGTGCAGAATCTAAACTGTGGCGGTTTCTAATTTTACCACATCAGGGAGCACCAGGACTGAGCAGAAGATCTGAAACAGCCCATGCGCTGTGGGAGAGCTTATCAGGAGGCCTAGGCTTGGGCAAAGCCCATTCTGTTGTGATGGACCTGAGGCTGCAGAGGTAAAGAGATGTGACTTCTTGTGGAGTCCTTGTTAGAACCGTTCGTCTCCTTGCTTGCAATCATCGTGTGAAAGCCAATCCATATAAACAGGGGAGGCTAAGTGGTTTAAGCTAGTGCATTGTGTCAAGTAGCCAAGTTTTTTGTTCTTCTACGTAATCCACATTTCTCTACAACTTTGGATCCCTTTTGATGTTAGGTACTTCAAGAGCCCACAAAAGCCTGCAGAAGTGGGAAAGCCTGTTCTACTCTTCACTTTCATGGTGCTATATTTTGGTCTTATATTCACAAGCATTGAAGGAAAAGAAATCAAGCAAACAGCACATTCAGGCAGAACTTGAGAAATGTTTGGAGAAAGCAGTAAGTTGATGGTAGGGTAGAGATCCAGATACAAGATTCAAACAGGATATTAAACTGCAAGATATATTGATCTGAAGGAGCCCTTGGAAACTGCAGATAGATTGATCTGAAGGAGACATTGGAATCCCCAGGGCATCCTTCTTGCTTAAGGAATATAGTTTGAAGAGCGAAAAGAATATAACTCCAGACTTGGAAATTCTTTCCACCAGCAATTGTGGAATTCACTCTCACTAGTGTATGGACCTCAGTTGAAGTTTATAGTATGTTCTGTGACATATTATTTGGGTATAAAAATATCTACTACAAGTTTGTCTCTCTCTTGTTACTGGGACAAAAATCCTCAACACCCTAAATTAAAGAAGGAAAAGTTTATGCAGCTCAGGTTAGTGGAAGGTTTCAGTCCATACTCAGCTGGCTCCGAGGCAGAGTAGAACATTGCAAAGGGGAGCAGCTCATGGTGGTGGAAAAGACTAAAGAACAAAGGGAGGGGCAGTAGCTGGGGCTTCTCACAAGCCTCTCTCCCTTCCTTCCATGCTGGCTGGGAAGGGCAGAGCTCCTCTGAAGAAGTGGTACACAGCATCCTTCCTCAACTCTCTTTTATATCCTTTTTGTGCTGAGTCTCTCTAGGGCAGGGCTTCCACACCCTAGGGAAGGACCTCCCATGACCTGCGGGTGGGGTCTCGCTGAGCTGATGCAGCCAAGCTTCCAGCTTCTCAAGTTGACACAAGGTATCACCCACCACAGTGGTTGTCAGATAAATTAAAGTTCATGCAGCTGCCAGAGAAATGCTCTGTTTCATTGTAATACTTACTGTTGTGACTGTAAATTTCAGCAATTGCTCCCATTGTATAGGTAGTGAAATTCAAAATAAAAGTAGCAGTAAAAAAGTCAAAAGATAAGCCCTAAAATATAGGAGGGAAAGCAAGAAACTAAGAAAGAAATGAGGACCGGAACACTAGAATTGGGTAGTGTCTCAAGACAAAAACCAAGATGATGTTTAAATTTGGATTTTGGTAGACTGGAGTAAGTCACGTTATGTATGTTATTATTTTTCAATGTACTTTAGGGAAGCATCTACAGGGTGTTCAGGGTCTCACTACTAGATCGGACTCATAGTGATTCTCCTGTTTACAGCCTCCTAAATGCTAGGAGTACAGGCGCGTGCAACCATGCCTAGTCTCAATGGCCATCTCAGCATGCCCCAGGGGTGGAATTGAACCCCTGGTCCCTGCATCTGCTTGCAGGTGCTCTAATGCACTGAGCTATTTGGCCAGCCCTCAATGTACTTTAAATAATAACAGTACACATGTCCTTTGCCAATATTTTAAAGTCTCTTTGCTCATAAATAGCAGGCTTAGTATCTTAATAACCCTTTAGTTAGAGATAGCAAAATACCATGAATTACATAGCATAAAGGAATTTTTTTTAGACCTTTCTTCAGGTGCTATCCCTGGCCTCCACACCTTTCTTCCCTGGTTCTTTCTACGTCTGTCTGCTTCCTGAGTACAGGTAGTGAGCCGTGTCTTCCTGCTGCCCTATTTCTGCTTCCGAGCCAGTTGCATATGGACTGCTTTCTCTGGCAGTGTGAATCAAAATAAAGCTCTCATCCTGTCAGTGAAAAGCGTCAGGTGTTTTGTCTCAGCAGTGGCAAGGTGGCCATGAGAGAAGGAAAGATGGAAAGGTCTGGGTCTAGTTGCCCTCCCCCAGTCACACGCAGTCATGGGAGCAGCTTCTAGAGTTTGGGATTAATTCATGGTCCACGGTGGGGATTATCGGCGTGAGTGTTACAGCTGCGCTGCACACAGTGCAGGGCAGGGAGGGAGATATTGCTAGATGCTACCGCGGCTGCTCTTTCCTCCCTCTGATCCTTGCTGTTTTCTGCACCCAGGAGCTGCTGCCCTCTGCCATTTCCAGAGATCCCATCTTCATGTGTGACTAAAATGAACTGAGCCACTGCATCTCAAACATACGAAATTTGGGAAGCACACTCAAACAACACACACAAAAATTTTGCAGGTCACACGTTTATAGCAGCACAATTTGTGGTAGCTGAATCTCAGGAGTACATTTAAAAATGTGCTATTTTTATACAGTGAAGTATTACTCAGCTATAAGAAAAGATAATTTGAGGTTGTTATAGGTAAGTGGATGCAACTAGAGACCAGACTCCTAAGTAAAACAAATTAGACTCACATGAGTAAACATCATTTTGTCTCCCTAATGTAAGAACCTGAAGGAATATATAAAACCTTGGACCAGACAAATAGCTCAGGGGATTAAAGTCCCTGCAAGCAAGTATAGGACCAGGTGGTTAGATCCGCAGGATTGCTATGGTGTCCCCGCCCCTGAGGGCACGCTTAGACCACAACTGAGCCTGGGCCTCGTGGCGTGTGCCTATAATCCCAGCTCTTGAGAGGCTGTAAATAGACGGATCACTACCAATCCAATCTGGTACTGAGACTCTAAACACTCTGTAGATCCTTCCCCCCCCCCAAAAAAAAAAATATATATATAATATATATAATATATATATATTATATATATATTATATATATTATATATTATATATAATATAT
>PVKA01029694.1:0-20567 GCA_004027165.1 Ctenomys sociabilis
TAGATAGATAGATAGATAGATAGATAGATAGATAGATAGATAGAAAGAATTATGTCCTAGAAACACACTACATGGCAGTGGCATGATTAAGAACTCAACTTAAAGCCTGATGTTCCATGATCTTTGCTTAACTCCTGCATAAAACTACTAGATTTGGAAAAAATATGTTTGTTCTACATTAAGAAATGTATTGAGATTTTATATGTAAAGTAATTATATATATATAATATTTGCATTACCTGTACTATATATTACTATACATTTATGTATCAGCTTTCTGGGGCTGTGACAAATTACCTAAGAAAATTAACCTGTAGGATATTGATCTGAATCAGTGTTTCAGAGGTTCCAACTTATGGCTAATTGATTCTTTTGCGGTGGGTCTTTAGTGAGTCAGACGTTCACAGTGGGGAGCATGGCCAGGAAGTGAGAGAGAGTGTGAGGGGCAGGTCTCCAATGTTCCCCTAAGGCATGCTCACAGTGAACTCACCTCCTTCCACTTGGTCCCATGTCCTGAAGGTTCTACCATCAGTTCTGCAAACCAAAACTTTGCACAACATTTAAGATCCAAAAGATGATGTTTATAGTGCTACACCCAAGAATATCAGAATACAAATTCTTCTCAGCTGGGATGGAGTTCTCTAAAATAGACCTTGTACTAACTCATAGAACATGATTAACTAATTGCAAAGGAACTGAAATTATCTCTTGCATATTATCTGATCATAGTCCAACAAAATTGGAAATTAATGACAAAGGAAACTGCAAAATCTCCATAATCATGGAAATTAAATAACACCCTCCTGAACAACCGATGGGTGACAGATGAAATTAAAGAAGAAATTAAACAATATCTACAATCAAACAAAAATGCAAATACAACTTACTGAAATCTGTGCGAAACAATAAAAGTAGTCCTTAGAGGAAGATTTACAGTGGTGGACTCTTCCATAAGGAAAACAGAAAGAAAACAAATACCTAATACTGTACCTAAAGCTTATAGAATAAGAAGAGGAAATCAAGCCTAGAATCCAAAGAAGGGAGGAAATTTATAAAGATCAGAGCAGAAATGACACAATTGAAACAAAGAAAATAATACATAGAATTAATGAATTAAAAAATAAGTAAAATTAATAAACCCTAGCTAATCTTATCAAAAAATGAAAGAAAAAGCACACATTCATTCAGTGAGGAATAAAACGGGTGAAACCAAGAAAGATCCAGTGTAAATTCAGAAGATCATCAATGCCCATTTTGAAAGTCTTTACTATCATATGGCAGAAAACATAGAAGAAATTCTAGATTCTTAGAAATGCATGACTTACCAAAACTGAATCAAGAAGATATAAAAATTCTGAATAACTCACTAACAGTTAATGAAATTGAAAATGTAATTAAGAACTTACCAACAAAGAAAAGCCCAGATCTGATGCATTCACAGATGAATTGTACAAGACATTTAGAGGCTATGTAACATCAATATTCCTTAAACTCTTCAATTAAATGGAAAGGGAATCATCTCACCCTAACTTATTTCTGGAGGAAAGTATTACCCTGATACCCAAACCAGAGAAATGAAAAAGAGAACTATAGCCCAATCACTCTAATTAACATAGATGCAAAAATCCTCAATAAAATACAGGGAGGACAGAATACAGTAAATCATCAAGATGATTATTCACTATGGCCAGATGGGATTCCAGGAATGCAGGGATTGTTCAATATAAATAAATCAAGAAATGTAATACACTATATCAACAGAACCAAACACGAAAGTCATGTGACCATCTCAATAGTTGTAGAAAAAACATTTGACAAAGTCCAGCACCCACTCATAATTCAAATCCCACAGAAAATTGGAATAGATGCTCTTTACCTAAATTGTATAAAAGCCATGTATGATTGTACAGGGATGGCTTTCTTCAATATATTAGTTTTATATCAGCATAAGCAATTAATTTGAGCTTCTAATCTACCATATAAATAAGAGCCATTAAAGCAGTCACTAAGTCAACTTTCTTTAACCCTGCTGAGTTATCTCATTCCTTCCGTCCTAGTTAAAACATTGTAACCATACAAATAAATATGTGAGATTGTGAAAAGGGACAAACAGAACAAATTATGGAAGGAATATTAAAACTCTGTGTCATTGTGATTAAGGCCAGTATCTGACCCAGCCACACTGGAAAACAAACAAAATAGTGACCACTTGAATCTACATCTACAACATATCATTGTGGTTGCACTGGAAACTGAGCAGGTGCTTAAGCTGAGAAGAAAGAAGAGATGGGCCAACATCTTCTGATTTGCCAGTAAGGGTGTTCAGAGACTAAGCTTTTTGGATTGAACTCTGTTGTTCCAACTTTGATTCTCCTATGGAATTTATCACTACTTTTCCATTTCATGATAAACCAACAACCAACATCAAATGAAATGGATATGAATAAGAAGACCCAACATTGCATAAATGGCTATACTCTGGAAACTGTTATACAGATTTAATAAAATCCCAATCAAAATATCACTAGTGTTATCTCATAAATCTAGAGGAAAATGTCCTAAAATCCATTTGAAACCAGAAGAGACCTAGAATAACAAAGGTAATCATGGGCAACAAAGGCAATGCAGGAGATATCACAATCCCTGACTTGAAAATATACTACAAAGCTACTATAATAAAATCAGCCTGGCATCGGCAAAAAAGAGACTTGAGGATCAATGGAACAGGTTAGAAGACCTAGACATGACTACAAACACACTCAGCCACCTTCTCTTTGAAAAAGACCCCAAACTGGAAGAAATATAGCCTTTTTAATAAATGGTGCTGGAAAACTGGCCTTCCACATGGCTTATATTAGACCCATGTCTGTTGCCATGCACTAAAAGAAAATGGGCCAAAGGTCTAAATATTGAAACAGAAACACTAAATCTAGTGGAGGAGATAGTAAGTAAAAGTCTTGAAGACATAGGGTTAGGGAGAGTTCATGAACAAAGAAATAAACTGCACATGAAAATACAACAGGGATCTCATTGAAAAATTTTTGCATATCAAAAAAAAAACCACCAATAGAGTAAAAAGAAAATGCACAAATTGAAAATAAATTTTACCCAACTGTTCCTCAGACAAAAGATTATATAAAGACATTTTAAAACTCAGCTCCTCCAAAGTTAAAAGACCCAATCAAAAATAGGCATCTCAAGGCTAGGGAGATGGCTCAGTAGTATAAGAGCTTCTCTGCCAAGTGCAAAGGTCTGAGTTCAATCCCTTGTTTTGCTAAAAAAAAAGGTGGGGACCACAGACAAATGTACATTTCTAAGGTGAAGATATACAAATGGCAAATAAGTACTTGAAAAATGTTTGGCATCATCAGTCATTTTAGAAATACATATTAAAACAACACTGAGATTCTATTTCACCCCTGAAACTACCAAAAGAATGACTGACATCAAGAAATCACCTAACAAATGCTGGAGGGGCTCAGAGGAAAAAGGAACATTTCTCCACTGTTGGTGGCAATGTGGCCTGGTGCAATCAATTTGGCAATCAGTGTGGAGATTCCTCAGAAAACTAGGATTAGAGATCCCATTCAGCTATTCCATTCTTGAGTATTTTCCCAAAAGAAGTGAAAACATCATATCACATTTATACATATATATAATATATATATATATGTAAATTTCTACATTTATATGCTTATAGAAGCACAATGCGTAAGTAATAGCTATATGTTTGAAACAACTTAAATGTCCACCAACTGAGGAACTGATAAAAAGATTGTGGTATTTTTATACAATGGAGCATTATTCAGTTATAAAGAAAGACAGATGAGAGACTTTTATAGGTAAATAAATGAAATTAGAATCCATACTCATAAGTGAAACCAGGCTCTCTTATGTAAACATCATATTGTCTCCCTTTTGCAGAAAACTGAAAGAATAAATAAGATCCAAAAGGTCCATTAGACATTATGAAAGGAAAAGAAACAGCTCAGAAAGGAAGAAGAAGGAGGAGGAGGAGGAGGAGAAGGAGAAGAAGAAGAAGAAAGAAGAAGAAGAAAAAGAAGAAGAAGAAGAACTGGGATAGGGGAAAAGAAAAAACAAAGGAAAAAATATGTATATATACACAAGACAGCTAAGATAATTGTACTACTAAATTCTATTCATTGTTTGAAAGAAATCATGCTCACATTGTTTGATCAATTACATGCCTTAGATTACATGATAATCTAAGCAACTACTTTGAAGATACAATATGTAATATAAAAATCATTGTTAATTTATGTTACTTTGTTTTGAAATTCTTTATCATTTTTATTGTTTTATTTTATCCTTAAAATTTAAAAAGGTACAAACTATAATAATGGTAATTAAATATTGGTTTATTTTTAATTTTGAAAGTTTATTTATTTATTTGATTGATTGGTGCAAGCTCTTGCTACATAGCTTGGGCTCATAGTAATCCTCCTGTGTCAGCCTCCCCCTGCACTGGGATTAGAGGTGTGTAACACCACACACAGGATTTCGTGCAGTACTGGGAATAGAACCCAGGGCCTTGCACTTGACAGGCATGCACCAAGCTAACTCCCCAGCCTAATGTTGTTTTATTATTAATGCTAATTTGAGAATTCACTCTTCTGTGAAACTCTAAACACATCTACTTGTTTTCTTGTTATTATATTACTTAAAGTTACATCATGCTCCTTTTCAGTAAGCAGACCTTCTTAGCACTTCTATTATCAAAGAAAACCTTAAAACCATCACCTGTCTTCTGAGCCACAAATCATGCAAAAGACTCACTCTTCTCGGGTTCTACTACAACTTGATTGTAGTCTTATAATGGACATCCTTTACATTCCAATCTTTTGGTTTAAGCATTATTAAGAGGAATCATTCTTCTACTTCATCCATTCAGAAATTCTGAAAAGAAAGCTTCTGTCCTCTGTTGTATTGTGGAAAGAAGCAAACAATGTGATTGCATGTTCAGAACATTGTGATAGAAGATCAGTCTGAGTCCCTGAGTGTCTGCCTGGGAACAGAAGTAGGAGTCCCAGGTTACCTAAAATAATCTCTGCAAATAACCTCAGGGTAAAAGCATGCTGCTGCTAAGACACTGTATGCATGCAGCAGCACTTCAGTGCATGCTGACTTCTAAGAAAATCATATGTCTTTCCATGAATATTTCTCTCTCACTGTAATTATGCGATTTAGTTTTAAAAGCTGTCTTTTAAATAAAAACGAGAAACAAAATGCTGAATCCAATTGTAACTAGCAGTCTGGGTTTGTGAAGTTGTGATTCATACATCCGTTCCTCTAGTAGAAGCAGTAGAGGGCAGTGAGTCCCATTTCTCCCTCCAGGAGCTTAAGTGGATGGCCTGTTGCCATGACTATGGAGGCTGAACGCAGTCACTGCCCTGCAGATCCAAGGCTCCCTATTCTCCCTTCTGTGTGGTTTCCCTAAGAGCCTGCGCCAAGCTCAGGGGCCAGAGTTGCTAGTTCTGAGCACCTGACCATCTGCAGCCTGCACTTTACCAAATTACTTTGTTTTCTCTTCCCCTTTAGTGTTTTTTTTTCTTTTTTGTTTTCTTTTTGGTGGTGTGGAGAGTTGAGATTTTTCTGGTGTAATTCCTCTTCTGTAGATAACAAAGTCCACGTCTCTAGCCACTGTAATTATTAGCATATGTCTAGAGAAAATTGCAACAGTATACATTAAAAGACTCCCTGCAGAAATTTACACAGTAGGTATCCAATTTCTCTTTAAATAAAAGGCACTCAAACCAGTGAGGGGTTTAAAGAAAGAGAAGAAATGGGGAACAAACAGAGCTTTGTGGAACAGCAGGAGGGTTTGCAGTGGCCAGAGGAGATAGTCAGGCTGAATTATTTGTATAATTAGTCTTCGTTAGCAAATTGGAGAAAATTACAGTGCCACCACAAGACGTCATAATGTGCCCACAGACTGGCAGTATTAAGAATCAAGCCTGACACCATTCCAAAAAGTTTGGTTCACCATCTGAATATTCTCTACTAGAAAATAAATGCCAAGCCTGAGAGCACTTTTGAAAATGTTAAAAACTTAATAACATTTTCATTTAGTACAGGTGACCATGATACCGTTGTGGCCTCCTCTGGAGAAGAGGATTAGGCCCTTGAGGACCTCATTTTCAGGAAAATTTCAAGATGAAAGTGAGAAAACAAACTTCCAGTGACACAGTTCCTTCTTATCTTCTCTCTCTTTCTCTCTATCTCTCTGTCTCTATCTCTCTGTCTCTATCTCTCTTTCAGGATGATGCAAAGTATGAAAGCTGGTTTACCCTTTTTTAATGTTTCAGCCAACTTCTCATAAAATGAGTGGTGTCAATGAAAGAAATGAAATGTAAACTCATCCTTAAAAAATTCTGCAGCAGTGCTAAAGGAACCCCAGGCCCTGATGAACACCTAGGAACAGGACTCCTTCTAGTCTTGATTTCTAAACACCTGCAGGAAAATCGCGGACAAAGGACGATGAAGGGCTTTTCATAAATGCTCCTGCGGAGCAATTACCATCCATTTAGAAAAGTACCGTTTCTCAAAGATGAGGGTTACATTTAGTAGAATGAGCTGAAGAGAAAAGTAGCAGAAGAAAATTAATAAATAAGGTTAATGCTAAGGGCTGCAGTAGTGTGCTCCTTTTCTAGCAATCAAAATCACTGTTTCCAAGGAGATTAGAAATGTCTGTGCAAGGCACGTGCAGTGCTGGATGTACCACATCTGTAGAGAACATCTGCACCCTGCACACTCAGGAATGACCATGTGAAGGGGCAAGGAGGGCTCATTACTGTCCTGGGAAATTCATAGTCAGAGCTGTCTCAGGCTATGCGATATTCAAAGTACTATTATCACTTAATTGCAGTCAGAAAAGTAGTTCCAAACCCAAGTGGCACATAAAGTGGCATGCTGAATGTTCTTTCAATGTTCTGTCAAATCCTTTTTTCTACTATCTTCCTGGCCCATGACTCATTGTTTATTATGGAGTAAGCTCAGCATGTTTTCATCCAGTTCAGACGCAAATATCAGGTACAAATTTTTTTCTGTATTGTTTCTAACTATTTTTATTAGTGTTGTTCTCTTTAACAAATTATATTTTAGGCAGAGCAGATAGCTCAGCAAATTAAAACACCTGCTTAGGCAGACGCAAGGACCGGAGTTAAATCCCCAGCATGCAGCTCAGGCCCCGCCCCTGGGGCACACTGAGACTGCAACTGAAACAGGACGTGGTGGCACGTGCCTGTAATCCCCGCACTTGGGAAGCTGAAAACAGGAGAATCACTATGACTCCAACCTGTGTAGTGAGACCCCGTAGACGCTGTACTAAATACATTTTTATTTTTATTTATTTTTTATTATTATTTTTATTGAGGAACAAATAACAATGAGACAGTTTCAAGACAAATTAACAGGACAGATTCGACAAATCAATACATTGCAAAATGTTTTCGTAATGTTTCGGTGTCATACAAGATGCATACATAATATTATACCTACAGGCATAATGTCTCTAATCAGTGAATGAAGAGAGTGCCACTATACACCTATCTTATTTCTGTACAGCTGATTTATATCACAGATTCAACAATTAACACCCTATACCTTGTCATTTCCCCAGTGTCTGTCCATAGTACTGCATGGGTGACACAGACAAAGGCTCTACAGAGTAAGGTACAGGATTACAAGATAAACCCTGAGAGGACTTCACTGACCTCATCAGAAACAAAAGCTACACCTTTTGTTATATAGGTCTTGATCTATGTTGTTCTTAACCATCCAGCAGAAAAGTATAAAACAGGTATATAACGTGGAGCCATAATAATAAGTTGAGCTCTAAATGGCTACAGTCAACAACTTCTTCAGATAACTCACTAGTATTGTGGAATGCTGGATTGTGTTGGATTGTGTCGCCAAGTTCAGGCACCTAAATTGGTTTAATGACAATGGAGTGCTCATCTTTGACAGGTCTAGACAAAAAAAAAAGGGGGAATACAAAGGAAGAACTATGATGTGTGTGTATAAGAACTACAGTTAGGATAAATATGCCGTGCTTCTGCATAATTCTAAGACAAGCAAGATTTGCACTAATAGTGGCTAAATACATTATTAAACATTATATTTTATTTATTTAGAAGGATTATATTTTAATAGTCAGACCTACAGGAGTTGATGACCAGTCTTCCATGAGAAAATGTTACTCTGATGCTCACTATTTCCAGTACATTTTTTCCTTTCTGTGCTATTTATTTATATATTTATTCATTTATTTTTGTGGTTTGTGTTCCTTGGTTTTTATTTTATTTTGTTGCCCTTGTTTAATTTTATTTTATTTTGAAAAGCAAAAGCAAGAATAGAAATCAGAAACAAAGACAGATACAGGGCAACATACAGCAATACATATGTTACAGATTTTCAAACCAAGAATAGTTGAGTAGGTGCAAACGTTGACCTCTCTGTAATATCACCTGTGGATCACCAGCCGCAGTATGCCTTTTATTTTGTTATTCTTGGTCCTTTACTTCAGAATGACCATGAAAGTTCAACATTTCAAATGTTCTTTGAAACAACTTTACTGTCTTACCAATTTCCCCTTGCATTAATGAATTAAATAAAATCATTGGAACATGTGTATGCCGTGTTGATATGAAAGCCATATTTTTAAGACGTGGGAAATTGTATTTTGCCTTTGAAAAGTCACCCGGAAGCCCCAAATCATTTGTAAGATGAGGACAAACAACTGAGTTTTTGCATTAATGAATACTGGCTCTAAAAATAACTTTCAGTGATCTTATTGCATAGACCTCTTTTCCTTCCTGCTCTTTTATAATTACACTTTAATGACTCACTGTTCTATCTTCTACATAAGGGAAATGTCATGTCCTGAGGGTGTTTGCTGGCCTTACAAGAGACACCAATAGAATTAACGAACAAATGGTATTACTTAAAGGAGAAATGCCGGGATCGATCTTGGATAAACAATTTAAGAATGCAAAACTTTGAAACCTGGAATGCAGCTAAATTGAATAAATATGGAAAATTCCTATCAAAAACAGATTGGAGTGGGTGTTTCAGGGCAACTTAGAGGCTTAGTAAGACTGCCTCAGAAAAATGTAAATTGGAAAGGCTAAATTTTGTATTTCTCTTACTTTCCAGTTTAAATGAAATATCTCAAAGGACATGGGTAGCAAACTGTACCAATCAGAAAAACTCCAAGGGTGCATATGAAAAGCTATGCTCCAAGGCTATATTTATGAGAGCAGATTATTTAATGTCTCAGAATATTAAGACAAATGTCATGGCCATTTGAGAGCAAAAGGCATACAGCTTAGTTGACATAGCACTCCTCAGCTTGTGAAAATCTGGCACCATTATGAAGCACTTTCATCTCCAATAAAATGACAGAAGAAAACGAAACATCTTAGCTGACAAGAAATAGGTTTTCTGTGAGGCACTGAACATTTTTCATTCATGTCCCAAAACCTGATCTTTTATGAGATAATAGTTCACTATCAATAGGAGGAATTAAAAACTATTGTTTAGATTTTGCCAAGTATTTAATGAGGAATGAACTCAGCAATATCCAGAGCTGGTAAGCTCATAAATTTTGTCTCTTGTGCCCCATCAGAATGTTTTGTGGCATTTAACAACACTCACTACTGAAGCTCTAGTTTGTCCTTAGAGCATCAGAAAATGCTTACGTGGAACCTAGACTTCTCTATTTTCATGTTTCTCAGGTAATTCTCATACATGACTAGAATCAATGCATTTTTAAGTGAAATATGAATCTATTAAAGGGCTACAGAGTTGTGTTTTTCAGGAATTTACTAATTAAGCTATAATTTATATACTTGAAATATAATGTGAAATTTATCAATGTATGAAGCAAACATTTTCAAGACAGAGAAATATCCACATGACACACACAGAAGTGAGGCATTCCCTTTCACTGTTTCAAATATCCTGGGCTCAGGGGTCAGGAGTATAGCTGAGCAGTACCTGCCTGGAAAGCACAGCTCTGGTTTTAACTGCTGGTACAAACAAAATATAAAACACATAAGGATCTTAGGCCTATTGCTTGGGTGGGTAAATGGATTGAGAGTGCTGTGTGGCAGACCTCTGACATGCTGAGAAGGCCCACCCGGGCTCCAGCTTCTTCACAGGCTCAGTCATTTCAGCCTCTTCCACATCTAGTATAGTGCCAGGAACACAAAGGATGGGGAAGACCAGCTGAAGGAGTGAACATGTGAACAGGTAAGTGATTGATTCCAGTGAACCCCATATCCTCTGTTAGTCTGAAAGGATTATAATTCTTTTTTTGTCACATCATTTAATTGTTCTGTTGTCTCCAAACTTCAGACTGATATTTCTTACCCAATGAAGAGGAAATAGAAAATCTAATACTTTTTTGAAAAAAATGAGATACTTTTTTGAAAAATGAGATATCAAATTTTCTTTCAATTTGTGTCATGTTCCAAATTATATTTATATTTTCCACTATTTTTTGTAACAGCTCTCAGTATTATTGTTGTTGCTCTTAGTTTCTGCCAGTACTGCAGTGGTAATCAGATGAATCCAGATGGAATGTCAGAGTTGGCCTTAAGTAGAAGGGAAAAAAGAGAAAAAAAGGTAAGTTCCCACAATGGTATACTTTATAAAGTTCAAGTGAGTGAGAAAAACAAGGTTCGTAGTTAACAACTAGAAATCTCTAGTAAAATCAGGGGAGACTCTGGGATCTAGACTTCATTAGCAGTAAAAAGAGAAAAAAAATAGTCCCCGTGGCCAGCAGGTTAGAAGTTAATTAGGCGAAGTGCTAGGAGACTTTCTGTCTGCTGTGAGAAGGCTTATGAGGTAGTTTCAGGCTCTTTATTGCCACATAAAAATCTCCATGTGAGCAGGCTCCCAGGAAACAGATAGCAAATCCCCAAGGTCACTCAAAACAGGCAAGTCCTATACCTCAAACACATGGGTCCTCTGTTCTGCCCAGTAATGGGAACTTTGGGATTGTTTGCCTATTGCTTTCCAAACTAAACTTGATCTTAGAATGAATAGATGCAGTTGGATGGAGCACCAAAAACAGGAGGAGAAAATTCAGTTTAGGTCCATAGAGAGATAAGCAAGAACAAAGGATAAGAGTGGAACAAAGGTTAGAATCCCATTGGGTCAAAAGATAGCCTTCCAAGAACAAAAGAAATTCTTATATTGGACCTGATGATTCAAAAAGCTGAAATATACAGTTACTATTGGCTCTCTTCACTATAAACTTTCTCTTATGTTCTGAACAAGATTATTGAAATGGATATGTCATTGGAGGCATTTAGTGAAAATATTGGGTACCATGGTGAATAGTATTAGTCCACACTACAAAAAAGGTAATGCATATGTGGCAGAGATGAGATCAGTGTCTCTGATATCCTTTATCAATGTGTCGGAGTAAAAAGGTCCTCAGACAAGAAGAGTGAAGAAAGTAACTGCTCATGGAAAAAAGACAAATTCAGAGTGGCTTGAGGTCTAATACAGGGCAGCTTATATAAGCTTTCGAGCTGTGTCCTGGAATTGAAGACAGTTCTGCATTTAAAATGCACTGAGGTTCTCCAGAGCCATCACTGCATCTTGTTCCTGCTGCCCAGATAATGCTGGGTTTCTGACTCCTTTAAAGCTCACACACAGAATTTTTGAGAACCCCATCTTTAGGCCCCTGACCTTCTTGTTAAGCTTGGCTGCTCAGGAAGCCCTTTGAGATCATCTGCTAACAGGCGACACTGCCATTTCTACAGTACACTCTGCCACCCTATTCACTGCTGCCTTCAGGTATTTGAATGGGGCTGAGAAGTGGGTGTGTCTCAAGCAGGGGCAGGAGGTGGGTGGTGAAGTAGCTAGAGAATGATGATAAAGACCTTAAATTCACAAAATTATTACAGCAGTGCCTCCATTCAGCAACATTAGTTTGGAAACAATTTGCTTTGTAAACAAAAGCTTTCAGCAAAGCATTTCCTCCATATACAAATTCCACATAGGAAACAAAAAGGACCACAACCACACAGACCAAAATGCAACCGTCTTCCCTGAAATGCAAAAATAAATGAAGCTAGTAAGCTGAAACATCACTATACCTCCCAAGAATAGAAATGGCACAATTGTCAGATCATAAATGTGTATGGAACACAGAGAAGAAAGATTTCAGGTCTGTCCCTGGATAGAGTCCCTGATGGTTAATTCCTCCAAAATAAAGTTTTATTTCTCCAAGGCAAAAGGCTGTGAATCTGGGATCCTCTGCAAGTCCTCCATCTGGAGTAGAAATGTTCTTCAAGATCATGTAGTCCATTTTTGCCCATTAGGAAACTAAAATCCAATAAAATGAAATAGCCAATTTAAGCTCCTCTAAGAAGTTGGTAGCAAGGGCTGGCCAGATAGCTTAGTGGATTCAAGTGCCTGCTTAGGAAGACACAGGGACTGGGGTTCTATCTCTGGCCTGCTGTTCCAGCCCCACTCCCAGGGTATGCTGGGACAGAGATTGAAACTGGACATGGTGGTACATTCCTATAATCCTAGTGCTTGGGAGGCTGCAAACAGGAGAGGATCACTACGAGTCTAATCTTTGTAGTGAGACCATGTAGACCCTATACTAAATACATTAAAAAACACACAGAAGTTGGTGGCAGAGAGGAAAGTGAATATTGTCTCTTAACACAAGCAGCCTGGTGGTGTCCTTTCCATAATGTCCTTCTCAAATTGAAAAACTCATCAGAAAATAAATTCAAGTCCAAACACTGGAAAAAGAATTAGATGTGATTAGCATTAAGACTTTTCCAGGAGAGCTTTGCCAGCTGAAGACAGTGTCACAGGCAGTGATGGCCTGGGAATCATCCTCATGAATACCATTATGCTAGCCTCACATCTGAGGACAGGACCAGTGAGCATGCAGTATTTGGAGAAGGTCGAGAAACTGATTCTCTCCCAAAGCTTCCTGAAAAAAGTTCACATCCCAGTAAATACTTTGAGACCCAGGTCTAACTTCTGACCTGTGCAATAAGACCATAAATTCAAGTAACCTTAAGTAACTGCATTTGCAGCCATTTCTGGCAACAGCAATAGAAAACTAGCATGGAATCTAAGAGGCCATTTGCCAGCTCCTTCTACAAACTGTATAAAGCTCAAGTCAGAGTGGAAGGTGACACGCACATGTGAGGCACAGATCCCATATAAAGAATTTAGAATCTCTAATTTACATGGCAAACCTGGGCCAGAATCAGAACCCATGTCTTCA
Organism: Ctenomys sociabilis; assembly: GCA_004027165.1. NCBI lineage: Eukaryota > Metazoa > Chordata > Mammalia > Rodentia > Ctenomyidae > Ctenomys > Ctenomys sociabilis. The sequence goes on from PVKA01029694.1 coordinate 13,286, forward strand.
CTTGGCAGGGAACTGGGACTAAGACACTGAAGAAAGCTGACTGTCATCCAGAGCAGAAAGATGGGCTTCAATACTCAGTGTACCGGTTGGGGAGATGGCTCAGTAGAATAAGCGCTTACCTGGAAAGTGCAAGGGTCTGAGTTCAATCCCAAGTTATGCAAAAAAAAAAAAAAAAAAAAAAAAAAAAAAAAAAAAAAAAAAAAAAAAAAAAAAAAAAAAAAAAAAAAAAAAAAAAAAAAAAAAAAAAAAAAAAAAAAAAAAAAAAAAAAAAAAAAAAAAAAAAATTAGTGTACACACTAGTAAGAGAAGAAAGAAACAAATAAAATGTATGTACATAAATTTTTAAAAATCTGCCTTATTCTTGACTTTTGTGGAAGCTAGATATAAAAACAGAAATCATTTTTCCCAATAATTCATAAACTTAAGCCAGTATTAGGTTCAGAGATGCCTGAGAATAGAAAACAAATTCTAGTGAGCTGTAGAGATGGGGATGGCTGGGAGGACAACTAGCTTGGCCTCTTCACACCCACTTTCCTCCAGGCAGTAGATCGGGCTTGTGCTTTGCCCAATGGATGAACTTCCCTGTCCTCTGAGCCCTCCATGTAGAATACAACAGACTACTGTCATCGATATTCTCAAAGTTTGGAAGCCTCCTTCCTTGTGGTTTCTACTTGTCTCAATTTTTCCATAAAGCACAAACCCTCTTGTGCAATTAACTAAATATTTGAAGGCTCTGATTAGGTGATCTGTAGGCAAATGTTGGTTTCTTGGGACGACTTCCTGAGTATGCAAAAAATCTCAAGCCTCAGCTGAAAAACTTGGAAAGTAGCCTTTGCAAAGGTCAAAGATGTCATATACTGACTACTACCCTTGTTTCTTTGGGGAAATGATGGGAAATGTCAATGTTTAATGTATTAATGGGCTACATTTCTACAGATTTAGGAATCCTCAAGAGAAAAATATTGATGCTTCTTCCCTTCCCTCACATGGAAACCCAGAGGAATCAGGTGCAACTGGAGGGGAAGGTAACTTATAAGCACCTGTGAGGCACTGTAGCACTTCTCACCTCAAGTTGCTCTAGACCATAAACAGATGGACTAATGCAGCTTCCCCAGAGTAGGTGGCAGTAGAACTCCTCACACTTAAGGACAGGTGCTCACCAGCTGGTGTGGTCATTACACGGTCATTCACTCCAGCTCCACATTACAATGCTCACAGAACTTCCAACCGTTAGCCTTTCTTTGGCTCCATTATCCACATGTTAGAAAGATGAGTCTTGCATGATCCTTGAGGACACAGAATCACCTGACTGTCAGATAACAGACAGTGTAAAAAAAAAAACAAAATAAGAGGCAAAAAGAAGCAGGAATAGTCAAATGGGTCAGTTTGGTAAATGGACACCTTGGCAGCTGTTGTTTGAAGAAAATAAGAAATTAAAAAATGTTGGTGGAGGTCCAATGTGTGGAACAATTAATCATCTTTTTTTCAAGCATCTTGGCTTCTGCTACTACATGCTCCACCCTTATGTACTGGTTGCATTGGTCAGATTTGGCTGCTGTAACAGATTCCTGAAGTAAACAGCTTACAGGTGGAAAGGTTTGCTTTGACTCCCAGTTCCAGAGGTGTCGCTCCATGGCCAGCGAGCTCCCTTGTTCTTTGGCTCGTGGCAAGGCAGAAGCATGGTGATGGAAGGTGGGTTGGAGGTAAAGTTGCACACATTTTGGGAGCCAGGAAGCAAAAGGGACAGGGACAGAGCCTCAGAGAAAGAAACCAGGGCCCAGATATATTCTGCATAGCCATACGCCTGTGATGCATTCCCTGCAGCAGTAGACCCTGCAGCCTATGCTCAGTTCCCAATAACATCACCACATTATGATCTCATCCATGGATTGATCCATTAATGATATTGGGCTCCTCCTAAATGTCCACCTTTGAATACAACAGACTTTGGGAATATTTTAGATCTAAGCCATAACAATCACTTCTTGTTTTTTCTCAACTTTGCCATTAAAATTCATTTGAACAGAGTAGTTTTTACACAAAAGGGTGTTACCTAATAAATAAAACCCTGTTATAGATTCCTATGATGCACCTGGTTGGTATTGGGAGGTGGATGCTAAATGAGGCTAAAGGCTCTGCTATTAATTTCATATGAAGGGTCCTATGTTCCTCATGTAGTAGAGCTGATGGCAAATATCCATGATTCTTTATACCATATAGTGAAATGTAGAGAAGTCAATGGGGTATCTAAAAGATGGGAGGAGATGGACAGGAATATACAGTTGTCTGGACATGAAAATTCCCAGGTGTTTTGGTCTGTTTTCCATTACTGGTACAAAACATCTGAGACTGAATAATTTATTATGAAAAGGGTTTCATTTGAAGCATATTTCTGGATGCTGAGCATTCCAAAGTTACCATGCAGGCATATGTGTGGCTTTTGGTGATAACCTCTGAATAGTATGAATGCACAGTGAAAGGTAGAAGGGCAAGTGGCAGCATCTAGAAGGGGCAAAACATGCTCGTGACATCTCATCCAGTAGTGACTCATCCCTGGACCAAAGCATCAGCCTGGTAACGAGGGCCCTGCCTCCGTGGTCCTCTCCCTCCTCCCAAGCCATACCTCCCAGCATTGCTGTAGGAGGCCCAAGGCTCCACACGAGGTTTGATCTGGATAAATTATGTTCACACCATAGAACCAGGGAGAATGTCAGACAAAGGTTTTGAGGTGCATGTTCTGTTGTGAAAAACAAAATTCAAACATAAAATAAAACAAAAACAAGTGCTATAAAAAAACTTCAGATTTTGTTTCCCACAAAATCACGTAATTGTTCACCAGCAATCACCAGATCAGCGAATCCCATCAGCTAGTTACGAAGCTCTTGTCTTCCACAGGGCTTTTCTCCCATTGTCACCTACGGCTGGATGACAGCTGCTCCACCTCAGTGTCTACATTCCAAGCATGAAGGGAGGAGGGTGAGAACAAAAGGTCCCTGCCAGCTGAGACTTCTCTTCCAAGTTTTCTATAAATTTGCTTTAATGATTTTCCTTTATATTCCTGAAGCCAGAACTGCATTCCTTGGACATGTCTAGCTTCTATGGATTCTCAGAAATTAATATTTTCAAATTGGTCTGATTAGTCACCTCCTTGTCAAAATTATGGGTGCAAGCATAAAGGAGAAGGGGAGGTGGTTACTAGCAGCTTGCAATCCCTCTTTCTGGCATTAAAAACTGATGATGCATTCCAATTCTGAAAATCAAGTCTTAATCTGATTATCTTGATAAGAGCTATTGGTGAACAAGGCTGGGGCCAAAATGAGGCTTTTGAACATAAAGTGTTTTCAAGTATCTGATAAACAAGCAAATGCTATAATTTGCAGATTAATTCTTAGGCTCAGTACCGGTTCAACTCCAGCTCTCATGCTGACTTCACTATCACTTGTATGCCTCAACCTGGTGTTCAGGCTGTCACAGGATCTTCTGTCTTGAAGGACTGAAAATTTCAGCATCAAAATGGAACTTGAAAACTATTCTGAAGACGCTGTCCTCTCTAGTGCTTGTTTATACAGATCTTCCAAAATGTCGTTATATGATTTACACAGTAGGGCTTTGAGTGTTTTTGACACAGCGTCACAAGAAGCCTTTCCTTAGTCATGAAGAAATTCATGCACTTTCAGAGCCACGCTCACACTGACCTGTATTGTCCACACCTCTCACACTTAGGAGGAGCACAATTGTTTGCTCAGTGCTCCCTCCAAGCTTTTACTGAAGGCTGTGCCTGGATCTCACTAGGAATGTGACAGGAGTTATTCCTGCCAGGGAGCTAGAGCCCTATGCAATGGAAGTGGTGAATTATTTCATATAAGGCAACTTTAATAAAACTTAATATATTCTAGATCTATAATATTATGGGTCTTTTTTCTCCCCAAGTGCAAAATTAAACAAATATTTAAAGCCAGAAATATTTTCACGCATAAAACTAGGCTGTGTTACCTCCATTAAGACAAAATAATTAAAGAGGTTTGATTTAGGTTGGAGATGTGTTCATTTTGAGGGAGTTTCCAGGGTAATTTAGAAATCTATAATTCTAAGGATGGAAGACCCTGAATGGGACATGGACAAAGCTACTTCCCCAAACCTGGGTCCAGATCCTGTGTTTCATCATTTGAAATTTCAAGGTGTGGACAGAGAGATCCTCTAGTGGCATCCATGTGGAGCCTGAAGGGATAAGCTTTGAAGACACCTGTGAGAAAAGCTGAACCTGTTGTCTGGTAGGGACAAGTAGATCCTGGATCAAGAGCTTGACAGGAGATGCTGTGACATGAGATGCTGTGGACAAATTAGGATAGGACTGAAGCTAGGGCAGGGGCATGCTGTCTTAACAGCAGGCATTTCATTTGTCCTGATGTCCCTAGGAAAAATGGTAAGAAGGTGGTGAGAAGGGGCTAATAGAAGAAGAGGGAGGCAAAGCACACAAGGGAGATGAGATAAAGTCCCATGCTGAGCCTGGCTCAGTCCTGTAGCTCAGCTCTGGAGACAAAGGAAGCCATACCTCAGAACTTCCCTGCTCAAGGTTGAGGAAGCTAGGCCAGACTATCCTCCAGAGATCATAAATTCCTGGGCCCATTGGCAGATATACAAGAAAGTGACTTTGGTAGTCAGTCTAGGGCAGCTCTCGATCAGCAAGATTCGCATAGCTGCTCAGTTTGGTGCATGCAGGTTCACTGAGAACCAGCAAATGCAAAAACGGGACAGTGATCCCAAGGGTTATGGTGAGCCTGCAGCTGAAGCAGACACCTGGAGACACACGTTCCCTGAAGTACCTGATGGTGACTTTGCTTCCTTTTCAGTACATAAGGCAATGTGTGCAGGTAAAAGATTATTAATATAAGTGTGCTTCAGCCACTGTGAATCTTACATGTTAAATAGCCTTGCTATCTTTATAGGCAAAGATGAGCACAAGAACTCCCACAAAAGGAAGCTTCTTAGCCTGTTATTCTGATAATTGTATTTTAATTTGGGAAAAGAAAGAGTAAAAAGGGAGTTATCCAAGGACAATCATCACTATATCAAGAATTGGTCATGTATATAATTAATAAAATAAATTATTATTGTTTTGATTAACTTATTTATCAGAAGAATAATATTTAATATACATTTAGGTGAAGTTACACTGTCAATTTTAAGGAAATTTAGTTCTCTTAGAAATGAAAGAGTTAGGTTCTATGCAGCCATCTGCATGCACAGCAGCCATGGCCAGCTATGCTGAGCTTTACACGGGCACCAAGATGCCCATCATGGGACTGGGCACATGGAAGTCACCTCCAGGCCAGGTGACCGAGGCCGTGAAGGTATCGATCAACCTCGGGTACCGCCACATCAACTGTGCCCAGGTGTACCAGAATGAGAAGGAGGTGGGGATGGCCCTGCATGAGAAGCTCAAGGAGGGGGTGGTAAAGTGCCAGGAGCCCTTCATCCGCAGCAGCATGCTGTGGGGCACATTCCATGGCAAGAACCTGGTGAAAGGAGCCTTCCAGATGCCTCTCTCTGACCTGCAGCTGGACTACTTGAATCTCTACCTCATCCACTGGCCCCCAGGCATCAATCATGGAGCTGACCATTTCCTGTTGGATGCAAGAGGCAATGTGATTCTCAGTGACACTGATTTTGTGGACCCCTGGATGGTCATGGAAGAGCAGGTGAATGAAGGGCTGGTAAAAGCAGTTGGCATCTCCAACTTCACCCATCTTCAGATCGAGAGGATCTTAAACAAGCCTTGCCTTAAAGTATAAGCCAGCTGTTAACCACATCGAATCCACCTGCTTAGGAAAAGATAACCCAGTACTGCCGGTCCAAAAGCATTGTGGTGACTGCTTACGGTCTCCTCGGTTCTGCTGACAGACCTTGGGCTAAGCCAGAAGATCTTTCCATCCTGGAAGATCCCAGGATTAAAGCAATTGCAAACAAGTACAATAAAACTACTACCCAGGTGCTGATCCATTTCCCCATGCAGAGGAATTTGGTAGTGATCCCCAAATCTGTGATACCAGCCCACAATGCTGAGAACTCCCAGGTCTTTGACTCTAAGCTGAGCACCAAGGACATGGCAACCTTACTCAGCTACAACAGGAACTGGAATGTCTGTGTCTTGGGGAGCTGTACCAGCCACAAGGACTACACTTTCCATGCAGTTTTCAAGATGTGTATGCTTGCTGTTCCTCAGTGCTTGCACCTGTTTTTCCTGCCTCATTTGTCCTTGCAAGTGAATGTGACCCATGTAGTTCAGCAGTGAGCAGCAACCTAGAGACAAAGTCCTGAAGACTTGTTAACCTGACACCTGGTGTTAAAAGCAGTATCAATAGATGAGGCATCTTTTCTTTGCCTTTTTATCATGTCCTGCTGGGGAAGGTACAACTTGAGTACCATTTTCTGATCAAAGAGAAGCAACTTCTACAAAGTCAAAATATTGTTACTAACAATTAATTTTTTGATTCCTTACAACTGTAATCCTATTAGCTAAACTTCTCTTTGCATCAAATAAAAAGTGTTTTGTGGGAAAAAAAAGAAATGGGAGATTATTTTAAAAAGGATCACATATCATGTTGGTAAAGAGTTTGGAAGTTTCCTATTAATATAAATGAATACTAACCTTAAAACACAGGATCAGCTTGTAGAAGAATAAAATCATACACTCATGAAAAGACTTGAATATAACTATTCACAACAAATCTATTTAAAATAGCCTCAAATATGAACAATCTGCATGCACATCCATATGCAAGTGAATATTTGGTTGTACATCCACAAAGCAAATAGATTATTGTAAGAGAATAGATCAACCTCAAAACCATTATGATTTCTAAAAATAAGCATAGCACGTATATTGTTTGAACTCATGTCAAGAACATTCTACAAAAGCCAACCAGATCTAGAGTGGTTGAGCTGAGAAGCTGATGCCTCAAATCAACGTAGGAGGGAGAATAACTGCACAGGACCAACATCTCGTTTGAGGGGCCAAATACACAGGCACATGCACTTATTGAAACTTTGAACTGTATGCGTATAATTGGCTCCTTTTTAAAGAATGTAAATTAAACCTCATTAAATACATACATACAGGGCTGGGGAGATGGCTCAGTGAAATAAGTGCCTCCCTGGCAAGCACAAGGGTCTGAGTTCAATCCCCGGTTCCGCCAAAAAATACATGCATACATACATACATACATACATACATACATACATACATACATACACAGAGAGAGAAAGAGAGAGAAAGAAACAG